>CAKNWW010305320.1:704-13955 GCA_932074435.1 Andricus kollari | reverse complement strand
AATGAACGAATAGAATAACACATGTATAATTTCCCAGAATATCTGAGTTATCTTAAATGATGCAGAGGAGTCCAAGTTAGATAAAATTGCTCATTTAGAGATTTAAATAAGGAGTGAACCTCAACAAGAATTATGTTTTAAATAGTATTGTATTTCTTAAAGTGAATTACTTGATCTTTTCCCAATGTTTCAAAAAGATTTATATGAACGAAAAACCTAATTTACACAAGAGACAAAACCAAAGAATGGAATCTGTGGAGTTAGTTAAAATTGAATCACGCGATGCTTTCATAATTTTAGTTTTTGAACCGGCCTGCATCTCATAACAATGAAAGGGTGATTCGTTTCGGGTAATTCGATGCGCTCCCGAGTCTCCACTCCCGCTCTGGGGAGTTTGCCACTAAAATTTGACGGGGGTCGACCGGCCAGGTCTGGAAAATACACGCTCAGCTAGTTCTGAGAGGCACTGCATTTTTTTCCATTGTTCTTTTCAATTTGTTTATAACGTAAAATATAAAATTTTTTCAAAACACCGAATCTAGCCGGCAAAGCAGACCAATATTTAGATGAGGTATGCAAAATATCAGACATAGATATTCAACCGTACGGCCGGAAACTGGAATCCCGTTTTATAATGCTGATAAGGCAGATACTTTTTTCATATATACGCTTTTCATAGCAAGGAGTTATGTTTTGAATATAAGTTAAATTTGAAGGAATCTGTATTATCAGGGGGGTTGGTAACGATCGATTATATGTGACGTGCGCCGAAGAAAGGGGGCGTACTTTAAAAAAATCGAAATCTAGGTTTTTACACCTTTCCATAGTTTTTGAGTTTTTCTTTTTAATGAAACCATCGACAAACATTTTCGTGCGTTATTATTGCTATATGGGTGAGAATGCATAATAAATGGAGAGGGAAGATTTCGTGAGTCTTCCCTCTCTCCTAAAAGTCGCGTCTATACGGTCGACTTCGACCGCTCACCCTGAACAATCTCACTTTTCAGAGTAAGCACCCTTTCTTCAGCGCACGTCACACATGTAGATAACTTTCACGAATTGTGAAACTGGAAATCAAAAATATCGATCTAAGGTAACTCCTTAAATAACAGAAACTCTTAACATCATTTCAGACTAGATGGAGTTTGAAAATTTATAAATTAAAAAATTTTTAATTTCTGAAAAAAGATCTTTCTCCTTCGCTCCTGTGGGAATCGAACCTCACGACTTCCGATTGCCGGTCATGTGCTTTAACCACTAAGCTACTATCCCGTTTTCGACAAAAATGAGTGTCGAAATATCTAAAGAATATAAATAATCAACAGGATATCGAATCTAATTGTTGTAAACGAATTCTATTAACAAAATGTCAAAATCGTGGAAATTTTGCTTGAAAAGTATATTTGTAAGCTGAAATTGCTAAATTTTATCGACAGGATCATATTTCAATAACAGATTTGTGAGAACAAATCTAATCCCTTTCTTGGACCGTCAATATTAATATATTTGGATAGATTTTCTTAGGTCTTACGGTCTATTTACAAAAAACAACATCCACTAAGTTGTCATTTTGTTTTATTAAAATAATCGCAAATCCATGCTACGTACGTTTCAACACTACTGTGTGTCTTTTTCAAGCATACCTGTAAAAATTTGTTACGTCATTTCAATGTCAATTTCTATGTCAAATTTTTTTTTGTTTTGTTTTTTGTTTAAAAAAAAAAAAACAAAAAAAAACATGAAGACAATTTTTATAAGAAGCCCAAAATTTAAGGGGGCTTCAATCCAAATCAACTACATTTTTGAAAGTATCACGTTCTTAAAAGTCTTTATTTTATCAACAAATGTATAGTTTGGCAATTTATGGGCAGAAAGTAATTGTTTTGCATTCTTAACGCCTTCAAATTATATAAGTGGTGGTGTTCAGTTATGAATCATTGTCATTCGATATTATTTGTTTATTTTATAAACAAATTTTATTTAAAAAATGCATAGTTTGTCCATTTGTAGACAGAAAGTAACCTTTTTTTTTATTATTGCCTTCAAATGATGTCACTGAAAATGTATTGTGATGTTTTAGAAGAATTAGCTTCCAAGTTGTACTTGTCAATCATTTCAAAAATTTCAGGATCCATTGAACTTCATTTTTGTTTCATTTTTGCCTTAAAGAGGCAATTAATAGATCAAATGACACAAGGATCTTATGTATTAAATTTATCTATCTAATTTATCTATTTTTTAAAAAGACCTGCACGTCAGGAAGTTTTTGAGATTTGATTGCATTTGTGGTGTACATTAAGATACACAGGGAGCAGGTCAGGTTCCGGGGCAGGGCCAGTCAGCACCTCTGCTAACGTATGAGAACCAAAATTTTAGCAATTTTATTATAACTGACATTTTTTGTAGAAATAGTATTTGCAACGTCATTTTCAAAACCGACCGTTAGACCGCCCAGATCCATGAGAGTGCCAGTCTGCACCCCACTGGACATGTCAAAAATAGTAATGTCGTAAAAGAACTTTATTAAATCTAAATTTTTTGTGTGAATGGTATTTGTAATGACGTTTTTAAAACCGACGACCGCCCAGTTCCAGTACAGGGCCAGTCAGCTTGGTGGTCTGATTGACGGTTTGGAAAATATCATGATAAATACTATTTATACACAACATTTCAAATGTAATAAAGTTCTTTTATGACACCACTATTGTTGACATGTTCAGCGGGGTGCTGTCTGGCCCTGTCCTGGCATTGGGCGGTCTAATGGTCGGGTTTGAAAATGTCATTGCAAGTACTACTTATTCAAACAAATTCAGATGTAATAAAATTGTTAACATTTTTTAGTTTTCTGATACGTTAGTAGGGGTGCTGACAGGCCCTGTTCCCGGAACCTGGCCTGCTTCCTGTGGAACCTTAATGTAGACCTCAAGTGCGATCAAATCTAAAAAAACTAGGAGTAATATAAGTACTTGAGAGATTATTCACCAGTTCCCGGACTATTACAGTTGCAAAGGAATAATGTCCTATTTCCATCCACATTCCCAGAATATCGTTTAATGATTTTCTTTAGTACAACTTTAATCAGAGAATACAATCCCGATGGTCGCATTTTAGTGCACAGATTTGATCTAATTTTTCAGAAGGACTAAAATCTTCCCCATGTTATCAGCTGTGGAAAATATTAATATTTTGAATAAAATAACGTGCTACTTACAAAAGCGCTTCAAAGAAGGGTGCTTATTTGCAACTCAAGTTAAAAAAGACGATCTGTCTAGACTAGTTATCTAAAAAAGTTTACCAACATAAACATAATAATCTTTCTTATTTTTCAAGAAATCAGAGTCGTTTTACTGTGACAACAAAATATTCGGATTATAATTACGCGACAACTTCGTGAGATTAACATATTTTATGCACAATTTGGTGCAAGAAATTATGATTATGCGTATTCAATGAAAAACTACAAAAAATAGTTGAAAGAATGATGTAACTTGTACATTAGTACTCGCATGTTCATTTTTAATTATTAGTGCAATTTTCAGTTAAGGTTTGATAACTTATTCATTCTCAGGTACCCAGGAGGTAGCATCGTATTTTTGTTGCTGTTCCCACCTGGTCTAAGTTTTCTTACCTTGATGAGGGTGCTGTATGAGCACCGAAACGTTCGTGAATATTATCCATGCTTTTTTATTGTGATTTCAAAGTAATAAAAATAAAAAAGACGAATGAAATGAAAAAGAGATGGAAGGGCATTTGGTTGGTTGCCTTCTCATTTTTCTTTCCTCTTTTTTATTTTTATCCAAAGAAGCAAATTTTTATTTAGTTTTCAGAAATGGCAATAGGAGCATTTTGTGGTGTTTGTCCAAATTTTATCGTAAGATTCTTGGTTTATTTTCAGGAATTTATACATTGACTTGAATTTTGGACGTTAAATGGGATTTTGAATTTGATTTTAATCTAATTTAAGATTCTTAAATTTAAAAAAAAAGATTAAATAAATAGTTATCATTACCTTTTTTAATGTCATTTTTTAGAAATCAATGCCCTTGCTTCGTATTTGAATCAGGGGAATCACTGAACAAGTGAGGGTATTATGTTTTGAGAACTTTACGTTGCTTCAAAATTGTTTGTCTCTGGTGAATATTAGAATTACTAACTTGGTGTGCATCGCGTTCTAGAGTTCGCGCAAGATGCTTATGTTAGGCCGAGAATAGCGAGCTCCCATTGGTTCTTTACAACTCTCAATAGTTTAAAAACTATTGATCGTACAACATTTTGTCACGATAGTTTTTTTTTTCAGTTTTATACATGGAATGTGTATGTACAAGGTATATGATGAGTTCATGATCACCGTACATATGTATAATTTCCAAAAAAAGTTTGAATAACCACCGCAGGGTCCCACTGGGAGCAACTGCCATCTAAAAATGACACCGACTCCCAGTAGAACCGCGTTACAGGCTTCCCAGTGGATACAAAATTTGGCGACGTCTTTACGACATCTTTACGAAAACTTTACGACATTCTAGGTCCAAGTCGTAAAGACACCTTAACGAAATGGACAGCAAAAAAGAAGATACGACTTGAATTGCAAAAACTAAAGCACCCCGCAAATCCCGCTTTGCGACAATAATGCATTGGACCAGTTTGTCAATGCGTGACAATTCGAAAAGACGGTGTTTCAATTTCGAATCTTTTTATACGTTGCAAAAGTTTGAAGTCAGCGAATTTACTTCAATGCGTCAGCACGCAAACGCTTCAACATTGGTCAGTGCGTCTGAATTCGTGAGAGTAAAATACACACTCGAATTCGCCCCAATTCGTTACGGCTAATTTCAGCAAGTGTTGATTTATACAATTTAATCCGTAACAGGAAAACCAACATCCTGGCCATACAGAATTTATTGTAAATGTTTAGTAAATTATCCCGTAGCTCAGTGGGGACACTGTGGACTGGTACATGAGGGATCGCTGGCTCAAGTCTCGACGCATGACTTTTTCTCAATTTTTTTCGTATTGAACTTGATCACGCCTTCATATGAATTCACACGCATTCAATTCGCGCTGACTTACTTCATCTAAACGCGTCTCAATTCATTTAAACGAATCAGAAAACGGGATACACGCGCATTCAAAAATATTAATTCGCCCCAATCCGTATCAATTCTTTCTTTTTTGCTGGGAAGTTAAGAATTGTTCTTTGCTGGTCTACACGGAAAAAAAATCTTGAAAAATTTCCTAGATTAGTGCTGAAATTTTGGACAAGCCATCGTTTTTATAGTCTCGTATACTTTCTTAGAACAAGTAATACATTTTCATGGAAAAATTAGAAAAAGTCATGGAAGTTTTGAAGCACAGTCAAGGAACAACAGTCCTGGAATTTTCATCAGACAGTTTACAAGAAATTGTATACAGTCATGAAATAGTTGTAAAAAAAAACTATTTATATTTTTATACACTTAAATAAGTGCGTGACTCAGAAACGAAGAACTAGAATACGATTTAGGGAAACACTCCTTGGCTGTCTACGAGAATTTGCAGAGGCGCGTACAGTGATAGATTCGCATTGGTATGAGTGTAGTAGACATTGGATGAAGACTCAGTGCTCCCAAATCTCGGATCTTTTCGCATTGCGCATGCTTCACGACGGCAACCAGATTGGTTACCATTAGCTTGTTTATTTAAAATGATTAAATGTGCAAATAAATTGTTTACAACAAAAATTAATTGTAAAACGCACAAAGGTACAAAGAATGATATAAAATGATTATTTGTGATAAAAAACGTATGCCTTTCTTTTAATTTACACTCGATCCTTTATTTTTACAGCTGGTCGCATAAAGGATTTAAATCTCCAAGATTTAGATGACGTGAAAAATTTCATACACTTGCTACCTTATACTCCTAGAGATCAAATTCCTTTAAGGAAGTTGCACGATTGTTTCTTAAACGAACATATGCAGGCTTCACATTGTTTAGTGGTAGTAACTATTCCTACGTCATTCTCAATCTTCGCGATATTACTTATAATACACTTATTTCTATTCGAAATAAAGTAGTAGATGGCTATTATTAAACTGCAAAAAACTGGATGTAAGCAGATTTTATTTTCAAGTTCGTATTTCTGTGCATAAAATATTTATAAAAATACTTGAATAAAATATAAGAATATGACTCATAATAGAATAAAATGTGTTTCTTTTCATTGCAAAAACATTGACATAAAAGCTACTTCTAGTAATACTAATACTTCTTAAAGCACTGAGAGGTCCCCGAGATATTAAGAATATCTGATTAATTTTTTGGTTTCAAAAAGATACACAACAATTGTTTAAACAATTTTCTTATTTATTAAATAACATTTATTATTTTGGTACAGAATCTATAATACTTCTTTTACCGTTTAAGGGCATGTGATACATAAACAATTATCGATTTTAGCAGTGTTAGGTTCCCCCGGCTTTTTTCCTACAATAATAAAGATTTTGCCTTAAAAATTTGGGGAATGATAGCGAACATGCCAACAGACGTCCCCGAACTCTTCTGTTGTGGAATAATTAAACAAAATCATTTTCCTAAATTTGATTAATATGTGTGTATTTTGAGGTTATGTGTGTTACAATTCTCCCCGCAGCTTTACTTCCAAACTACACAATATTTTTGGTCGAAAACTTAGGACAAGTAATAAAACATAGTAACTAATGTCCCGGAACTAAGCTTGTTTGTAGGCAATCAAAAAAATATATTTCATAAATAATTTAATTTATGCTTGTTAGGACGCCCTCTATGCCACTCGGTACAACAGATACCAACATTATCGGAACGACAGAGACTTGACAACCGATCCTAACCCCCAAATAGTACATATACAGAAAAATTTTATTTAGTAGAATATATTTTCCTTTGCTATTATCCCTTTAAAAAAGAGTTCGGGGACGTCTTTTATTCTATTTTATAGCATCTCCGAATTCAGTTTTTACCAATTTTAAGTTTTGTGGACAAAAAGCCGGGGGAACTGACCCCGATTGAAGTATCACTTGCCCTTAAGAGTGTAAATGCAAGTAAGTTTTTGTCCATGTTTAAAATTTTGTTTACCAATAATTTATTGATGTAATTTGGCAAATACATCAGTTTTATTAAAATATTATTATTATTATAATACCATTAAGCCATTTCCCTTTCGGGGTAGGCGTGACTCGCTCGGTTGGAAAGTAGTAGTGTTGGGAAGGAGGTATAGATTTTTCAGATGGATCTAGAATTCGCGTGTTATTTATTTAAATAACACGTTTGTTCCGCAACACTGCTCCGACCCAGGCTGCTGATCAATCTCTATAGCGATCACCCCAAGCGAAGAGCCTCATAAGGTTGTTATGTGATATTCCTCACTCGGGCCCATTAGTATCCAAGGTCTTTTGTTTTAGGCGTCATTCACACTACTCACATTCATTTGATAAATTATTTGTCGCCACACTTTTATGTCTAGCTTCCTTCACGTCCATGCATTTTTTCATGCAAGCTCTCCCGTTGTAGGGCTTCTTCTGTCTTTTCGGATTAAGGTTTCATTCACACATTCTAACCATTCTTTTCGCGGCTTGCCTCTTGGCATACTGCTGTTTACTTCAACTTTATATGCTACCGTATAGCACAGTCGTTACAAATATAGAATTATGTATTGTCATTTTAGCTTTTGTTGACATATTTTTACTTCTGAGTATGGGCCCTGCTCTACCGATAACCTTCCGACCCTCGTTTATGTGCCTACCTTACTCCTCATCTATCTTCCCGTCACTAGTGAAAAGGCCACCTAGATATATGTACTTATTAACTTGTTCTAATCTCTCATCATTTAGGACAATGTTGCAAATTGCTTTTTCACCTTTTCCTTTAAACACTATGATTTTTGTTTTATTTATGTTAATTTTGAGGCCCATGTTCTTCATGCTTGTATTTAGTTTGCGCAACATTCTTTGCAAGTCTTCGATTGATTCTGCTATAGCAACTTTGTCATCTGCGAAAGCTAACCCACGTACCTTCACTGTCTCGAGATCTACATCTTCTTCGTCGAAGAGGGCTATTCTTATACACTTGTCCATAAATATGGTAAATAGCCATGAGGACATAACACATCCTTGTTAAACGCCTTGCATAATATCGAACCAGTCACTCAGTTTCCGATTAACCCTTACACTCGCTTTGCTACCTGCATATATTGTTTTTATCGCTTGTAGAAGCCATCCATTGACTCCGTACTCTTTGAGGACTTCCAACAGCTTACTTCTATCCACCTCGTCAAATGCTTTTTCTAGGTCAACAAACGCACAAAAATTTTTTTTTCCTACTTTCAAACTTTTTTCTGTGATCTGTCTTGAGGACATGTGATACTTCAATCGGGTTCAGTTCCCCCGGGTTTTTGTCCACAAAACTTACAATTTGTAAAAACTGAATTCGGAGATGCTATAAAATAGAATAACGGACGTTTCCGAACTCTTTTTTTAAGGGATAATAGCAAAAAAATATATTCTGCTAAATAAAATTCTTCTGTATATGCACTATTTGGAGGTTAGGATCGGTTTTCAAGTCTCTGTCATTCCGATAATGTCGGTATCTGTTGTACCGAGTGGCATAGAGAGCGTCCTAACGAGCATAAATTAAATTTCTTATGAAATATATTTTTTGGATTGCTTACAAACAAGCTTAGTTCCAGGACATTAGTTAATATGTTTTATTACTTGTCCTAAGTTTTCGACCAAAAATATTGTGTTGTTGGGAAGTAAAGCTGCGGGGAGAATTGTAACACACATAACCTCAAAATACACACATATTAATCAAATTTAGCAAAATGATTTTTTTTTTAATTATTCCAAAACAGAAGAGTTCGGGGACGTCTGTTAGCATGTTCGCTATCATTCCCCAAATTTTGAAGGCAAAATCTTTATTATTGTAGGAAAAAAGCCGGGGGAACCTAACACTGCTAAAATCGATAATTTTTTAAGTATCACATGCCCTTGAGCTAAATATTTGATCCGTACATGATCTTCGTGGCATGAATCCACTTTGGACTTCCCATATCTTTTCTTCTGTTATTTTCATTACCCTGCGGATAAGTATTTTTGAGTATATTTTACTTACGGTACTTAAAAAAATAAGGCCCCTCCGCTCATTAAGTTTTTAGTTATTGCAGTTGCTTTTATCTGCTTTCCTTTTGTATATTGGTACGATAATCGCTTTTCTCCACTCCTCTGGGACTTCCCCCGTCTCGATACATAAATTTATCAATTCGCACAGCCTGTGAGGTATGAGTGTGCCACCGTATTTAAGTATTTCAGCGCTAATACTGTCTAAACCAGCAGCTTTACCGTTTTTTAAGTTTTTTATTATATCTCTAACTTCAACGCTGCAACTTAAAAACAGTGCGTCTTACGAAAAGAGTGCAAAGGACGAAGAGTTAGATTTTTTGTTGATTTGTTATTAATTTCTTCAAACTAGAATCAATTCCTCAATTAAAAAAATAAAAATAACACAATTTAATTTTCAAGCAGAAATTTTATCATGTGTCGTAGTACTATGTAATTATTTATTTATACTACATGTGACATTGTCTGAAAAAAATTTCCATTACATGGATTTTATTTTTTTTACTCGTAGAATCGAACGGTATTGTTTGGTCCTGAAGGGAACAAAATTACCGGGTTAAAAATAATGAATTAAAAGGTTTCTCCTTTTTAAACGAAGTCTAGGACTTCGAAACAGGGATGAGAATAACTTCCGAAGGTTGAGATAACCACACAATAATCTACAAATTAATCGGAATGCAATTGTATATATAATATTTGAGTTTATTAAACTGGAGACTCTAAGGTAGCGAAAACTCCTCATCCAGATCTCCACCATAAAATAAAGGAAGACCTTAATGACGAATTTAAAAAGAAATTAAAATATTATGAGTTATTAACTCATTGATTAAAACTTACGAATGATATTTCAATTGTTCATTTTGAAACTGGGCGAGTAACTATTTTGGGGATTCACAGATATTTTAAGATTCCTTGACAAAACTATTTTTCTCAATTGGTAGAGTCCTTTTCTATTTCACTGGAAGATGCTGGCACTGGTGCAGGTGGTTATTGCTTTAGTACAGGTAGCGTTGATCGTCCTTCAGGTGATTCACCGTTGCAATGGTTTGACAACGAGGAATTGCCAGAGGAGTCTATTAGTGGGCAGGTAGGCTGAGGTTTCCTGCTGTTGCTCAAGGGTAATAATGTTTAACAATGGATTTGTCAAAGGTTCTTGTGGGTTCAGTTTCACTTTATTTAATGGAATTTGAAATTTACAATCGACTTCAGTTCGATTGAAATTTCCGAAGCAGAACACCGATTTTACTTTTATTATTTTTAAAATTTATATTTTGACTACTTGGAAATGATTTCCAAATAACCGGAGTCTAATCTGGTATTTTAATACAACTTGAAGTGTGCTCTAGGGCAGAGGTTTCGTGCGATTTTAGTTTTGTAGATTGACCTTTTAAGCAGAGCTTCCGCCCGATTTGAAGTTTGTAGATTGACTATTTTTCTAATTCTGATCCTAGGTTTATATACGTCAGATTTCATTGTGTTCACAACCAAAAACTTGACAACCAAAAACTTGACAACCAAAAACTTCACGTCGAGGGGACGTAACAATTGAAATCAATTTATATCCAGGTGTCTATATCTGAAGACGTAGTATACGGGGGTGCCGTTCTTGAGTCCAAGTAACTGGTTATTGCGCCACCCTCTTTAATGTTTCATGGATTATTTTTATGAGTTGCGTTCGGAGACTTGTAGGCGAGAAGTCATTGTATCAAGTCATTATATCCAGGTTTATATATTTGAAGGCGTAGTACCTGTCAAGATTTGCAAACGGCATGGTTAGTATTGCTGAGTTCGGACTACTGATTTTATCATGATGGATAAACGTGAATATTCACGAGTTTGTGCATTTTTATAAGATCATAATCCTTTTCTATCATAATTAATACTATAAATTATAAGTATAAATATAGCAATTATTAAGGTTGTATGTAAAAAATTCGATCTCTGGTAGAATTTTTTTAAAAAGGAGCTATATTTAAATAGAATGATTATTTGTACGCTAAATTAATTTCAAAATTTTCAACCGTACCGATGCGAAGATAATTAATGTCAAAGTTGACTACTTTAACACGTAATTCGTCGACAATGCAAAGGCACTCTCCACAATTTAATTTGTAGTAATTAAACGCTCTGGTACAGAAATGTTAAAAATGTCAGTATTTGTGCAGCTTGAAAATACAAATTTTCAGAAAAAACATCCAAATTTACCACCGTGTAGTTTCATAGATAATCTAATGAACAGCATTGAAATTTTAGTCACGTACGTGAAATCGCGACGTTGCGCAATCTGCGAATCTGCCGTTGGCATAGCAGTTGTGACTGCACGTATACACACACACTACGAATTCTAAGCCAGTGGCCCACAGAAAATTTCACCATGCGGGCCCGTGAAATTTTTTCAACATAACGCAACGATTTTTTACCATGTTTTCAGCGTGAATGATTAGCCGAGGGACTTGAGCGGTCAGGAATAAGTTGCGTTATAGACCAGGCAACGAAGAACCAAAAAAGATGGATAAAAGAAATAAATAGTAACACGCTGAAAATTGATGTATACCCTTCATAATAGGCTATTAATGAACCTGTAAACGTATGATATGGATTGAACAATGGATAAACAATTTATATTGAAAAATGGCGGCGATTATCAGTTTTTCGAGTTTATCTCGCAAACGGCTAATTTTAGAAAAATTGAGGTTCTATAGAAAAATGTGCAAAATTCTTTCCTCTACAAAAAAGGTTGATCTCCTTTTTACATAAAGATAATAGTTTACTCAGAAAATAAAAAAACTACTTATTTTTTGTGGACACGTGTCAGCTACAGTTATCCAAAAAAGTTGTTTTTTTGATTCGGAAAAAAATCTGAATAATTTCGAATTTTGTATAGATATTGCAAATAGTCTCATTAACAACATGTAAAAAATCTAAAGTTCTCAGACGTATATATTAGTGGAAAAATAACGATTCTGTTGTGTTCGTCAGTGTATCTCCTAATAATCTTGTAAAATTGTACAAGAAATGAGAACACTATTTTCTACTGATGTGCACTAATGGGGCACCGTGTGTACAGGAATGGCGTTTGTGCGATTCGTAATCATGTTCTGAACATATATCAAGTAATTGACTTATCATAATTCTGCATGTACTCTGTGAGAGATAGACCTTAATCATGCTCACATCTGTATTTAGGACTTCTTTTCTCGAAAACTGTACCTCACAGGTGTAAAAACGTAAAATACCAACAATGAATCATTTTTCCTATTTTCTAAGCAAACTATTGTTTTTATGAGAAAAAGGAAAATAACCTTTTTTATAGAGAACAAAATTCTGCACATTTTCTATAAAACCTTAATTGTATTAAAATGAGCAGTTTCCGAAATAAACGCAAAAACACACAATGGCCGCTATTGTATATTATAAAATGTTTAGACATCGTTTGATAGATTTAGATTTTTTATATAATCATTAACAGCCTATGGAGAAGGGGTTTTGCTACTATTCAGCATGTTACTATTTTTTTCCTTTATAAAACCCTTCGTTGCCTGGCCTAAAGATAATGAGGTTTAGAGAAGGAGGCGGAAGAAAGAAAGATGGACGGGGAAATGAACGGGAATAAAGATAGAAGAAGTAAAAGAGTTTAAATATTTGGGAGATACTTTGAAAACAAATGGATATAATAGAGCTCATATAAGAGAAAGGATAAACAAAAGAATCAGGGTTAATGAAACAAATATGGGTACTAGAGAAAAGGTTTAACAAAATTGAAGGAGAATGTGGGTATTTGATACGCTGGTATGCACGGTCTTAAGTTATGGAGCAGAGATATGGAGATAGAATGAAAGGAAAGAGATTAAGAGTTTACAAGACAGGTATATAAGGTGGAAGCTAGAGGTAGACTCTCGCTTTCGATCGCTCGCTCACTCGTTCGCTAACACGTCCCAAATTACGCTATCATAAAAAATAGAAATAAGAATTTAGATATAAGAATTTATGTAAATAACTGTAAATAGTAAGGATAATTTATTATAAAATATGTAGGTGGAAATATTGTAAGAAGCGGAGTTCATGTAAACCCTTAGGGGACACATTATGAATAAAGAAGAACAAAAATATCATTCATACC
>CAKNWW010305316.1:0-13351 GCA_932074435.1 Andricus kollari | reverse complement strand
CTTTTGGGTAAGGGGTGGTTTTCGAATATTAAGGGATGGTTTTGGAAAATTTATTTTGGTGTGGTTTGAGAGCCCAAAATGAGCCCTTAATTCTGATGTGCTCACTTTTTTAATTAGTGCTTATTTATTTTTTAGGGTAGTTTTTCTGTGATAGGGGTTGTTTTTGAAAAATTGCTGCTGGGGTCATTCAAGAGCCTAAAATGAGCCCTCAATTCGTGTGAAAGAAAAAAATTGATTAGCGCATATTTATTTTTTAGGGTAGTTTTTCTGTGATAGGGGTTGTTTTTGAAAAATTGCTGCTGGGGTCATTCAAGAGCCTAAAATGAGCCCTCAATTCGGGTGAAAGAAAAAAATTGATTAGCGCATATTTATTTTTAGGGTAGTTTTTCTGTGATAGGGGTTGTTTTTGAAAAATTGCGCCGGGGCTCGCTGAAGAGCCTAAAATGAGCCTTCAATTCCTCTTTAAGAAAAAAGTTGATTTAACAAATATTTCTTTCATGGTACTGCTAGCTTTACGTAAAGCTGGCAGTACCATGCATTTTTTCAAAAAAATTCAGAGCCCAAAATTTGGCTTTTGGGTATTAAATGAGCCTTAAATGAGCCCTCAATTCTGGCATAGGTTATACATTGTTTGAGCATGGTGGTACTTCCAGGTTTACGCACCTTTGCCAAAGCTCCTTTTACGTACATCCCTGACCAAGGGATATGTGCCTCACAACTTTGACTCCGACTGACTCACGGATTTAGCTGGTCCACTGCCACCACCGTTTGCTGTCTCGACGTCTTTTTCATATCCCCAAGATCCTTGATCACGAAGATCCTTTGACAGCACAACTCTGACCTTGAACGGAACCTGGGTAGATACCATGTCTCATCTGCCATCTGCACCCTGCAGAAGCTTTGCGGGGGTATTCCGTGTGCTCCGGTTCGTAGTGAGAGTTCTTTCTAGCAGTCTGAACCGTCTTCACATTCCTGTCTCAAGTCTCAAGTGTCTTTCGTGCGATTAAAAATCACCAAAACTCTTCCCAGAGAAGATAAGATGGGCTCATAACCTCGGTTCTCACCAGCACAGGATTGTCATGTGCAATTCATGAAAAGAAAAACGAGAAATTACCAATTACATAAAGAAATTCTGGTTTTCATTCCAACATTATTTAGTAGAGACAGTAAAGTACCCAAATATTGACTTACTTATAAACAAAGTGTCTCATCCTTTCAAATTAATAATTTTCTCAGCTCTTTTCGAAACAAGATCAGGACACATCTTAACGATGTTTCATCCAAACATACAACTAGACACTTTCAAAAATGCCCCCTCTTAGGCATACAAAGAGGAAAACTGCTTTACTCAATAGTTATGATTTAAAAAATTTTCTCCAAACTGCTTTTAACTTTATTGCAATGACTCAGTCAAATAATAATTTCCTAACTATTACGTATACAGGAACTTTTTCTGCCCTCTTTACATAAGCATTTGTACAATGAACATCCTATCTTTTTTTTTAATCACATTCTTTTACATAAATTTCACAACAATTGACTTCGCTGTCAAGGCATGTTGTTAATCACTGTAAAAACTAGAGATCTCTTTATTTTACGGTATACTTTTTACGTGTCTTGTTTTTGGCTAAAATAAATTCATGCTGTTATTTTTAATGTGAAACAAATAAATCTGGGTTCCTCTTCAAATAAATAAAAATAAATAGTAATAATACTTTCTTTTTGCAGTGATTTTTAGCAATTAGGATAGAATCTAATAAGGAATCCGGTCAGGTTTCGAAACCGTTCACATCACATTACAATTTTTAAATAAACTATTGTCTGGAGGACGTCGTCAAACATAAATAAGGTCATCCTTATATTATTCCTAAAACCTATCATTTCATGGTACCCATACGTTAAACAGCAAAGATAAGTCCATCCTTGGCCTTTTGATACTTGACGACCATACAATTTTTATTTTCAGAACATCACAATCTTTCTACCAAATTTTCCTCAAAATTAATAATAAATATCAGATGCTCAATAAATTTAAAGAAATAACTACCATTTGGCTATTTCTAAACAAACTAAATTAACTTTGAATTATTAATATATTTAAAAACAAAAAAACATGTAAAAAAATTCACTTTAAATTGCAGCACTTCAATTGACTTGAATAGATCACTCTATTGACTTGCCAAACAATTCACAGCAATGAAGCGCATATAAATTCGATTACCTTTCTACAATAAACTGCAGTTGCAGACATTTAACTCAATTCCCTGATGAATTTTTAAAATTGCAGTTTGACTATTGAACATTGAATACAATTCACCAAGTTCGAATTAAAATGCTTTTCACTAAAATTGTCGATTTTCTTTTAGCAATAACAGTCATTAAATTTTAATTTATCCTCTTCTTTGGGTCATCCATAAACAATTTAATTATACAATATCTTCTATTTTAGAAACTACTATAGCGAATTACAAGTAACTTTAAAATTACAAGTGTACCTTATATTTCAGGTACTGTTAACTGAAAGTGATTTTCATGCACTTGTAATTGAAAATTCATTTATAGAATTCCACCTATCATTTTTTTCCTATGTTAAATTAGTTTTTTTTTTATTTACTTCCATGAATAAAGTTCGTAGCTTTTATCACATTATAATCCACAGATATTTGAAACTTTAAATTCTGCAGAACAATGCAGATGTTCAAAATCTCAACGACAACCAGAGCAAAACTGACTCTGGTTTACCTCCCCTCAAGATTATATCGCTACAAGTCGCCAGCATTAACCAAAATGTTTATATAATGACTTTTACAATTCATCGAAACAGTCTGCCTCAGCTCAAGTTAGCTTCGAAGTGATTTTAATATAATTTTCACTTCAAGGGCTTTCTTGGGGTCAAAATGAATTTACAGAAAATTCAACATATATGGAGGTTTCCCCGGATATCTTGAATTTTATTTTTTTGAGTTCATTTTGATCGCTAGAAAGCCGTCAAGTGTCAAAAAAATGTTTAGATGTTTTCATGGATGCAACATATAAAAGTTAATTATAGGGGTATATTGAAACATAATTATCTCGTGCCTAATATTATCATAAAATCTGGAACAGAATAATAAGACTCTAGACATACTCCAAATATTTTTAACCCGAGAGTACACGCGCGTTAGTCGTTTGGACCGACGGTTTTGTATATTTTGAAATACAATATAAACTCGTTCATTGTTAGGGCTTTCCGGCTCGATATTTTCAGTTAAGGTAGGGTGACCATAATTGATTTTCGAAAAGTAGGACAAAAAGCTTTGAAAAATGAGGACAAAAATTTATTTAAAAAAGAGGACAAGGTAGGAAGTGGAATAGGGAATAGAAAGAGAGGGAAAATCGAGAAGATCAACCTGTCCTTTTCTAAGGATGGCGATTGGTGAATTGATCCTTTTCTATGAAAGCAGATGGAAGATGAGTAGAACTAATCATCATCCTTGGAAAAATACAGGTAAACTTTCTCGGTTTTCCCTCTCTTTCTATTCCCTATTCCACTTATGACGGCCGTAGCTAGCGGTCCAGTACTATATGTCGATTGTTAGATGGCATTGAATGATAAAAGTTTGTACACAAAAAGGTCGAAAAGTTGATTGAAAAATTAAAACGTATCATTTGAAAAATCCGGACAAAACCCGGACAAAGTAAAAAATCCTGTAGGACAACTCACACAAGCCCTAAAATGAGGACATGTCCGGGGAAATCCGGACGGATGGTCACCCTAAGTTAAGGTGTTTATCTATATTTTACGCGGTTGCGCAGTGATTCGTGCACGTTGTCCCTTTGTTAGGAGTTTTCAAATACGTCAACGGTCTAATTCACCGTCACGTGCCTACTAACGTTAGTCTTTTTTTTCGTGTGACGCGAAGCACGTGTCTCGACGCAACCATGGGCGAAATGGATAATTTCGTGATCAGAAAACTCAAATTTATAACTTCTAACCCCATAATAATATTGAACACCCCCTAAGGCCACCCCTCATTTTTTACCTGTACAGATTCAAAGAGCTTTCACGTAAGCGTCTCAAAAAAATTGAAAAGGACCACGCACCAAATACATGGGAAAAAATGTCTCGGTGGAATTTTTAAAGTTTGTGATATTTTTTAGTTTTTTGTAATATATCACAGACTTTTTTTCACCCTTTGCATTGCTCTCGTGCAAGTTTATATAGAAAAAGAATTGCACGGACGAACAATGCGATGTAATCGCGTTGGAAGTGATAAGCGCCAAGCGTCTGGCTATGCGCTAAGCGCTTGGACAACGCACAAAGAATTCATATAACTGCATGTTATCGAGCTTCAAACGCGAAATTCGGTTTCTATTATGAACAGGCGTTTGTTTGTCTAAATCGGTAGCACAAATAGCTAATTCACAATAGCATGATAAGCGCTACTTGCCACTAAAAGATTGCATCCCAAGTTTCTCGCAAAGCGCTTGAGTTGAATGGCCAGACAAAAGAATCGATACCCAGCGTTGCAATTTAGCACTAATCAACCAGTTTACGTCAAGCACTCTAAACTACCTTTTACAGAATTCTCCTTTCGTACCAACGCTTCCATCCTACCTTCAACGGTAAGCGTTTAAGAAAAGCACTCAGACAACATAATAAACTCCCAGAGTTGCTGCTCGGATTTGATTCGCCAGTTTAAGTCAAGCAGCCTAAAACACTTTATAAGGAATGCTTATCTCGTTCCAATGCTCCGATTTTAACTCCAACGCTAAGCGTTTAAGAAATCACCCAGGCAACAAAATCAACTCCCAGCGTTGCAATTTGGCACTGATCAACCAGTTTATGTCAAGCACTCTAAAGTATCCTTTACAGGATTCTCCTTTCGTGCCAACGCTGTCATCCTACCTTCTACGCTAAGCGTTTAAGAATCACTCATCAAGCTCTCCAGGAACCACCCCAGGTGGTATTTATTTATGATTGCGAAAACAGCACCACTAGGACTTGGTTTTCTGATCCACATACATGCTTACTTTTTACGCTTAGCATTGGAGTTGAAGTCGACGCGTTGGAACGAGATAAGTATTTCCTATAAGGTGTTTTAGACTACTTGCCTTAAAATGGCTAATCCGAGCCAAAGCAACGCTGGGAGTTGAGTTTGTTGCCAGGATGCTTTCTTAAACGCTTAGCGTTTATCACTTACAACGCAATTACATCGCATTGTTCGTCCATGCAATTCTTTTTCTGCATAAACTTACACGAAAGCAATGCAAAGGGTGCAAAAAAGGCTGTAATATATTCCACTCCACAGGTAAAAATATGTACCCAAATCTGACTTTTAAATCGTCGTAGCGCAAAAACGGTCCATAATTTGAGTTTTTGCCATAAGGATTTTTTGATCAGGAGAGCATAAACTAAAAAATAACACAAATTTAGAAAATTCCACTGGGACCTTTATTCCCATGTATTGGGTGCGTGGTCCCTTGAAAAAATCACCCAAGTCACCTTCCGAAAATCCCAAGTTACATTCCCAGCCCCATAATAATATTTAACTACCCCTAAGACCACCCCTAATTTTTTACCTGTACAGATTCGAAGAGCCTTCACGCAAAAGTCTCAAAAAATTAGAAAATTTGAAATAATCACCCTAGTCACCTTCAGAAAACCCCAAGTTATATTCCCAATTTCATAATAATATTTAACTACCCCTAAGACCACCCGTAATTTTTTACCTGAACAGAATTTGAATATGATTAACTTATCACCAAAAACTGCGTTTAGCGTTTGAGCGTTCTTTTGTTTAAATCATGTTTCGAGCCGCGATCTTTTGAATTTCGTGGAGTCGAATAACCAAGTCACGGAGATAGGATCTGTATGGTTCTAATTTATCAGCAGATGAAAAAGAACTAGGTATTAGAGCAACCCGTCCGTAGAGCAATTCGAAAGGAGTGAAATTTGGATTTGTGAACGAAAGTGTTATAGGCAAATATCGCAAATGGTAATAATTGATCCCAGTCATCAAAAACATCAGCATAATGTTTTTCATAATCTGTGAGGACGCCTTGACTGCGCTCCAAGGAACCGTTGGATTTGCTTATAAAGCTTCCTCCTCGATCCGTAAGAATGCAGCGCGGCGCTCCGTATCGAGCGAATAGATTTTGAGCTACTACGTGCGCGATGGTCGATGTATACAAATCTGGTATGGGTACGCCGATGCATAATTTTCAAAAATTATCCTTCATGATGAGGATATGCCTATTACCATTTGGTGTCATATCCAGCTTGCCCGCGGTATCGAGAGATACCCTACCGAACAACCCAAGAGTGGTGTCAGTGATAACTATGGGTTTAGGAGTACGGGCTCGTATTAGTTTATTTTCGAGACAACTTTGACACTCGTGAGTGCAGTTTTTACATCATTACGTAGGCCCGGCCATGTGTACCGTTCTCGAATGCGACGATATGTCTTCGTTACGCCTTTATGCCCGGTTAACAGACTGTTATGGTTTGCGGCTATTATTTTTAAACGCGATTCCTCTGGCGGCACTTCTAATTTGCCATGACATAATGTGATGGGGGGGGGGGGGGCCGACCGGAATATGTCAGAGAGCAGCTCGGTCATTTTGTTCTGTGCTAGGGTACCTATTAAATCGCTGGAGTTGGCCATACGACAGGTCCCGCAGTGATCGCGTTCCAATGCCGCTCTCAGATTCTGTAGACCCGTCCTTACTTCTCTCCAATCCACATCATCAAAGTGATTTCGTTTGATCACAATGGGGTACACCCTATATTTAGCCGTCGGTTTAACTAATACTTGACCCTTCTTTGGTCTCGACGATAAGTTAGTGGCTCAGTCCATTCATTACGCACGGAAAGGGCTGTTTATAATAGGCGCTCTTCCATCGGAGTGGTATCCTGGTTTTTCCTTTCAACTTTGTTTTGTTCTGGCGGAGGGGTGGGTGGATCAATGTAAGAGACATCCATGTCAAGAGTATTCCTGAAAATAGAAACTTATAGCTGTGTGATGGAAGTGTCATTATCCGCTGTTCCTTCTCTCAAGGGCATTGACATTAAATTCCTCTTTGGAGTATTTGTCTTGTAATCTGTGGATACCTTGTTGATCTCTTCGGAAGTTTCGGGAGTATATCTAGCGAATGGAGAAGGTAAGGTCTGATTAGTTTAAAATAGTGATCTTCGGGACGGTTTTTGTCCAATGATTGGAGAATCTATAATTTAAAGGAACATCCTTAAAACGCACGGTGCGTTTTGATTGTTTGATTTGAGGTGTGGATTTATATGGATCCTCCAGTGCAGTGGGTGTGTTCTTATTTTTCGAGTTGGCTCTTTGATTAAGATGTTCCTGGAATGATTTCAAGAACTTGTTTAATCCATTTTTATTACCCATGGGTATCCTCATGTCTTCGAAATGACATATTAGTGTTGAGAAGGCTGTTTTGGCCCTATCTTTGGGATGGGCTTTGCTCAATTAGTCAATGATGTCTGTTATGTTGGGTAATGGGCATGCATCCCCTATTGCGTTCACATTCAATGCCCTACAATCAATCACAACTCTAAATTTTTTCTCCCCAGCAGCGTCCGGCTTCTTTGGAACAATCATGACTGGTGATCTATAGGGTAACTTGTACGGGCGATATTTTACCACTCTTAAGCTGCTTCCCTATCTGGATTGAGAACTGCTTCTGAGCCTTGGGTGCATGACGGTATTGTGTCTTAGAAATGATAACTTCGCTAGTAATGGGGATCCTGTGCTGTAGCTTGTTCGGTACGGATAGGATTTCGCCATTCACATGGAATATATCAGGATAATCCCTGAACCACCCTCAGATGACATCTCGTTCTGGCCTATTTAATTGTGATACATGAAGGCTCTTGAACACCCGTTCTTATCTAGGAACTGGCGGCTCTTTAAATACATCGGTTTCTTCGTAGCATACTTCCGAATCTTCGGAATCCTCCCCTGGAAACTCGCAGTATTCGAAAGGGATAAGTTCCTGTTGTAGTAGGGATAATTTTACCTCGTGCTCGTTGGTATTGTATTGGTAGGTGTATTGGTACGTGTATTGGTAGGTGTATTGGTACGTGCAGTGTATGCACATATGCCTCATGAATGTCCTTCGGATTTCTGATGACGACGAATCAGAGTCGTATTGTCATCCCTGGATGTGTATTTTGCTTCAAGCGAGTGTTTCGCCCCACTAAGAAGACCTAGGGTACGGTCGTAATAGATACTTACTATCACGGTTTGTTTCATCCGGAGGTTCACTATAGCTTCGAAATATAATTAGTACTTCTTAGCCGGGGCGAACCCTTTTCTTTAATGAGCTACGAGCTCTGTAAGTCGGTTAAATAGTTTGTCCCGAACACTTTTACATGCGATTCTCTTTAGTTTACTCAACACTATTTTTATGAACGCAGGTTCTGTCGCGTCGGATACGTACATTGATCCATTAGCCACATCCTGTAGGCATTCCTTTAAAGGGAGTGATTTTCCGTCGAAAGTGGGGATATGCTAGGTTGACTGCTGTAGGGAGCGTAGGGTTATTAATCGCGGGAGGGTCTGATTTTCCATCATTGTTCTTATTGATGTCTTCGTCTGAATCTGTCATATTTTGTTTACTAGAATGAATTTTATAACACGATTAATATTCTGATCTTGGTAACATGGGAATAACACGATGCCTTATTTATTTTCGTATTACTTAGCACAATATAAACATTAAATGTACAATGATATGTAATGATATCTGACGCGCAATGATGCGACTAAGCTCATGGTTCTCTGTGCATTCGAAGGTGCTGTGAACCCTGAGGATATCGTAACCAAAATCGCTCGCCCCAAAATACGTTTACCGGACATCAAGTCGCTGTTTCTCTATCTCTTTGTTTAGTGGTTTTCTAATTCGGATAGGGATTTAGAGTTATCTTCTCTTTCCCTTTGTGCATTTTCTCTGAAAATCTCTTCCTTGATGTCTACTCCGTTATCAGAGGAATATCGGAATATCGGCGATAATTTCTACTTCGTTATTGGAGGAAAAAGTTATTGATTCTATTTTTGATTTTACTTCGTTACTTTGAGAATTCTCCGGTCCAACTTTTGTTGGGCGTCGTTTAATAAGCTGTTAATAAAATAAATGCATCATTCGGTTACGGACGCGTCGATTCACTCCGCTTCAGCTTTCCGAGATTCCTTGAGTATCTCAGTCTTTTCTGCGCTTAAAGTTGGTATGTCGTAAAAATGCTTGTGGCCGGTTTGTTTGCGACTTTTCACTTTTTGTTAATTCGTTTAATCGTCTCTAATCGGTGCAAACATGTTAAAAACAGTCATTTCTGTTACATTTAATTTACGTTACCATGGGAGCGTGTCCCGAGTGCAACGTAGTGATTTCGAGATTTGGTCCTGAAGTTCTAGCCTGTATGTAGTGTGGCCATCTCATCCACTTGACCTGTGCTAATGTTGGCATCACAAAAAAGACTTTTGATCAACTTAAGAAAGGGCAGATTGATTATGTCTGCAAGGGATGTAATTCTTTTACTACTAGTGCCACCTCTGCGGCAGTGAATACCAACCTTTGTTCCAATAGTGAGATCAGTCATTTTCGAGACGTCGGTAATAAAAATTCCTTACCCTTTACTCCCACTCCTGTCAAGTCACCTGGACAACAGGATTTTAACGAAAAGTTAAACTCCACCCTTTTAGGAATGAAGACTTATCTCTCAAATAATACTCGTCGCATAGATTCTCTTGAAGCCAGCTCTATAGTGCAAACTGAGAAAATTCGTTTTGTTTAGAAGAAGGCTAAAGACCTTAATTCTAAAGTAGTTGCACTTGAATATGCTCAGAATTTTAATGATCAAACGGCTTTACATACAACGCTTGAAATTCATGGTCTTCCAATGAAGCCCAACGAGGACCTTATGTCCAACGTTGAGTCGATTTCCAGGGCTCTTGATGTACCAATTTTTAAGGATGAAGTTGTCAATCTTTACCGTATTATCAGAGCACCATCACTCACTCATTTTACTACCCCCCCGATCATCCTAGTTAAATTCAGTCGTCAGGATCTACGAGATAAAATGATCGAGAGACGTAAAGTCAAAAGAGATTTTTCTACATCGAATTTGGGATGGACAGGAAATGAGAAACGTTTTATTTATCTTCGTCAGGCCTTAATTCCATTCAATCAGAAAGTCTATGCTATTGTTCTTGGTCTTCCAAGAGACAAGAAACTCAAATATCTTTGGATCTCAGGTGGAAGAATTTTTTATAGATAGGACAGTTCGCCGAGAATACACCTTGCAAAACTACTATATGTAAAGGGACTTCAATAGCAACGACGGGCTAAGTCCAATATTTTTTCAAATTTTCTCCGACTATCCTTAGCATTAATTTTTCACAAGTGCTACTCCTACCTAGGTATATGTATTTCTTTAATTTTTAGTCTGCATCCTCTATTAATCTTGATTATTTGCATAGTAAAGTACTTACATTGTATTATGTTATTTCTTAGACACCTCTGTTTCACTTATTTAAACATCTATAATACGTATACGGCATCTTCTTTCTACTTATTAAGTAATATTTTCTTACATTTGCTAATTAGCTCCTTGCTGGCCATATTATGTGATGTGCCCCAGAAACATTATCGATTTCAATTTTACGTTTTAATGTGTATTTGCGACGATGCTAATGTAGCC
Organism: Andricus kollari; assembly: GCA_932074435.1. Classification (NCBI taxonomy): domain Eukaryota; kingdom Metazoa; phylum Arthropoda; class Insecta; order Hymenoptera; family Cynipidae; genus Andricus; species Andricus kollari. Next base: position 2,655 of record CAKNWW010305316.1, on the reverse strand, counting down.
TTGCGTCAACTTTTCAAATTCACTACATTTATACATAGTATACATATAGTAAGTTTTGTAATGACTATTGCTTTTCCATTTCCCTGTATACTAATTAGTATTATTTGTTATATTGGTCAATGTGACCCAATTCCTATTTTCAATTGTGATCACTTGAACTGGATTTTGTTGAGCTTTTGTCTCTTTTGCTGTAGCTTTATGGAATGGCTAGCTCCACTTCTTTACGTATTTTAGACATTTTATAATGTAACTTCATTTTACCTTTTTATTCCACCCTTATAATGGGATCTTTAAATATTTGTCATGTTAACGCTCAGTACTTAACTGTCCATTATCTTGAATTCAAACATCGCTTTAAGTCCTGTTCTTATCATATCATAGCTGTGTCCGAGACCTGGCTTACGCCTAACATTCCTTCGAGCTAAGTAGCACTTGACAATTACATATTATTTCGTAGACATAGGGATGAGAGAAGAGGGGGTGGAGTATGTCTCTATGTTCATGATAGCCTGAGGGGCGTCCAGGTGGGATTGAGCTCTCCTGCCATTTACCCTACTGCAAAGTAGCTTCTTATTAATGTATCTTCGCCTCAGGACAGTGCTTTGGTTGGTCTTACTTACAAATCTCATAATGCCTCGTACTTTAGGGAACTTGAGCCTGAAATTTTTTACCCTTACCTAATTATAATAACATTATCCTTAATGATGATCTTAACACAATCCTTAATGTCACTTACCACTTAACACATTACTTCAAATCCGTAGTTTTATCCGCAGGTCTATTTATTGTTCCACATAATACCATCCATCACACAGATCATTCTAATACATGGATTGACTTGATGATTGTTGGTGACTTAGACAAGGTGACCTCTTTTACCCAGAACTCAATCTCATTCCTCTCTAACTATGACATCATTAGCATCCTATACCAGTTCAATTTCAACCCTTCCTCTACTGTAAGTACTATATCTATACGTAATCTCTCCAAGATTAATGAAACGAAAAGCGATATGCTTAACCAAATTGTTATCTTCCGCTTTTCACAAATTCGCGCCTTTTTATACCCTCCATGCAAAAACTAAATCAACTCCCTGGGTTAATTCTTACATTAAAAACCTAATAAAGGAAAGAGATACTAAACGTAGATTGGCCAAAAGAACTAAAAACTGTAACATTCAAGCTGAATTTCGTAAATTGATGAATTCAGTACAAACTAAAATTAGGGATTCATTCAACCAATATAATTACCATTCTATTAAAAACAGGAATAAAACAGAGAATATTTGGTTTTTATTGAGAAGGCTGGGACTTATTCCTCCCAAACATTCAGCCCCGGACAACAATTTTCCCCCTGCAGACCTCTTAACTGCCATTACTACCAAGCCTTCACCTTCGTTAAACATTACCCCCTCCCTGTCCTTAATCCTCTACACCTTTGATGATACTAAATTCTTTTTCTCTGACATACTATATGAAACTTTAACCCTCTGCCTGGTCATTTGACCGTTATCGTCAAAAATCGTCAAATGAGGTATGTAGAAAGGGAACAACCAATAGTAGTGCTCATTTACGTAATGTGATGTGTGTAAGTGCGACAGAGCTGTATCATATAGCTATTTCCAGGGTCACAAGTGCCCCTCGATAGAAACTTTTTTAAATAATAAGTAAATTATTATTAAAAAACACTAAAAATTAAGTATCAATACTTAAGTTGAAGAATATTCAAGAAAATTGCTCAAAATTGGATAAAAAGTGACAGGTTTATGATACGAAAACCATCATGTGGAACATAACCTCAAGAAGGAAACGTCAAAGGAGGGTACCGAAAATTGGCCCCACGCCCCCACTAATGAGACTTGTACCAAATGAAAGCTCTTGTTGAGTAGATCAAACTTTATAATGGGCACAACGTTGTAGAATTTAGCCTTCATACTGTTTTCTGCCATTCAATGTCAAAACTCACACTAAGAGTAAAAGTAATATGTGAGACAGAATGCGTCAAGTGTCCCCACCTAAAATGACTGTTTCTCTTTTATCGTGTTGAATCTTGGCTGAATTATAGTCCTAGTGGACGTTTATCAATTTACAAAACAATAGGTCCATTTATCAAGCGGTTGTCAATATACAGGGCCTGAAGTTTTTGAATTTTCAGGTGCTTTTTCAACAGATCAATTTTTATTTTTTGAAAAAAGTCAAAAATAAAAATGAAAACAAAAAACTGTTATAATAGCCTTAAAGGACATGAAAGGAGCTTTCCAAAACACTGTAATTAAAGTACAATCATACATTCCTAAAAGAAGTTACACTAACGTGAAGATGAAAAAGCACCTGAAAATGTAAAAACTTCAGGCCCCTGTATATTGACAACCTGTTGATAATTGAACCTGTCGTTTTATGAATTAATAAACGTTTATTAGGACTATAATTCAGCCAACTTTCAACACGATAAAAGAGAAAAAATCATTTTAGGCGGGGAAACTTTGCGCATTCTGCCCAACATATTACTTTTACTCTGAGTGTGAGTTTCGATATTGAATGGCAGAAAACAGTATGAAAGCTAAATTCTACAACAACGTGCCCATTGTAAAGTTTGATCTACTCAACAGGAGCTTTCATTTGGTACCAGTTTCATTAGTGGGGGCGTGGGGCCAAA
>CAKNWW010305311.1:0-10838 GCA_932074435.1 Andricus kollari | reverse complement strand
TTTAATTTCCGATTGGATGTAATCTACGCATTTAATCTAAAACCGTGGAAATTTAAACTTCTAATACGTAATTGGGAAATTTGCAATATGGATAAAAATTTTGTCAGCGTTATATGTTAAAATATTGTATATATTAAAATCAATAAATATTTAAAAGCTTGGTTAAACATGATATTACTTTCAATCATGCTCAAGACTTTTAATTAACACTTTTCGAACTCAAAGCTATTGGTTTAAGAAAAAAGTAAAAATCAAGCTACATTTTCCTTTTAATTCAGAGTTTCATGGTCTTCTGTTTCGCAACATTTAATTAAAAGACCCAATGCAGCTTTTAAAATAAAAAGTGAATAAAAAAGTCTTCGTTTAATATTTCAACATATCCTATTTTTAATTATTTAATTCAAAAAATCTTTTTTCCAGATTCATGTTCTTCACAAACCACCCTACAAATATCCACGTGAAATCGGAGCTCGCCTGAAGATTGGTTACGTTTCATCCGATTTCGGAAACCATCCAACGAGTCATCTTATGCAATCGATTCCTGGTCTCCACGAAAAGCAAAATGTCGAGATTTTCTGCTACGCATTGAGCACCGACGACGGCACAACATTCCGAGCTAAAATCGCCAGGGAAGCTGAGCACTTTATCGATCTCTCGCAAATCCCCTGCAACGGAAAAGCCGCTGATCGAATCAATGCAGATGGAATTCACATTTTGGTGAACATGAATGGCTACACAAAAGGCGCCAGAAACGAGATTTTTGCTTTACGCCCGGCGCCTATTCAAGTAATGTGGCTCGGATATCCGGGAACTTCTGGTGCCAGTTTCATGGATTACTTGATCACGGATGAAGTTACTTCGCCCTTGGAACTTGCGAGCCAATATAGCGAGAAACTCGCTTACATGCCGCACACATATTTCATTGGAGATCATACGTGAGTTGAATTTTAAACTTAAATTCAACTAACTTTAGGTCCAAATAAATAATAGAGAATCAGGGTGGCCGCTGGACCTGGAAAACCAGGAATTTATATTTTTTGTTACCGTAAAAAAGATTTAACTTTTTGATTGTATACCAGATTAACAAAATTTCCAAAGATTTCAAAGTTCAAAAATTCCAAAAATTTCACAGAGTTCAAAAATGTAGAGGTTTTAAAAGTGTTCAAAATATTTCAGAGATTTAAAAGATTTTAATTATTTCACAAATATATGAAAGATTACAAAAGATTTAAAAATATTTCGAACGTTTCAAAAGATTTTGCGAAGGCTTGTACACGATCAACCCCTCGAATTAGTATAATCGTTCAAGAAGGAGATGTACTGAAATACAGTTTATTGAAATAATAATAAACTTTAGAAGTTCAGATTGATGTTCCTTAGATCCTGTCGACGTAGCATTGACAAAGTTTTGAATTTAAAACTTAATTAAGTCCCCTTAATAATTGAGAATACTTAACCCATTAATGCCCAAAGTGACCCAAATTTTTCACCGATTTCGACTGGATAACTTTTGATAAAAACGCACTAGAAAAAAAATGAAATACATATTCTGATGCTTTCGGTATCGCTCTTTCCGAATCAAGTGACGAAATTGACGAAAAATTATTCCTTGTGCCCTTTTTTGACATTTTTTGAAAAAAAGTCCATTTTTTCAGTTTTTTTTCCTTTAATCATAGAAATGACTGCTGGAAAGTATTCAAATTTGGTCATCGATAATTTTCCTCGAAATATATGCACTTAAAAAAATGTTTGGAAATCGATGATTCCAATATGGCGGCTATTTAAATGTGACATAATGAGTGTTTCTGACACCGTGTGGATTCTTCGTTGGGAGTGCTTTTTTTCAAAAAATACTTCAAACAGAAGTTTTTCATTTCAACGAGTTATTTCGAAAATTGGCCTCAAATTCTGGGCCCAAAGTATTTTTGGGCCTTATAAGTCCCAAAACATGTTAAATAGTAGAAAAAATCTCATTTTTGATTTCAGATTTGGAATCCACGGAAAATTTCATGTAAGAATACATGAACTCAAAATTCAATTTGTGGGCCTTACGTACACTATTGCATACTCATGTATATTTTTAGGCCTCTTGGGGTCAAGACTACGCTGAATAATGGAGATATCTCATTTCCCATTCAAAATTCAGAATCTACGGGAAATTTCACGATAGAATACCTATTTTTCAATTCGAAAATTTGGGCCTTATGTACACTTTTGCTGCTACTTGAAACTTTTTGTAGTCTTATGGGACTCAAATAATCTTCAATGATGCAAAAATTCATGGATTCATAATCTACGTGAGATTTCATGTAAAAATAGGTATTTGCCGAATTCTGAATTGGGTCTTATCTACTTTTTGGACAGTACCGACAATGCCGATCCACTTCTGGCATTCGGAATGAAATCATGAATCTCATCTTAAAACACTAGAATCACTCAGGTTCATGTTGGATACAATTCATAATTCACATTTTTGGGCCCATTCAATCAATTATGCAGTTGGAGCGCCCTTTGCCGTTGATAGAAGCAACGTTGCCCGGTTCAACCGGTTCATGTATTCTTACATGAAATTTTCCGTAGATTCCGAATCTGAATTCAAAAATGTGATTTTTTTCTACTCTTCAACATGTTTTGGGACTCATAAGGCCCCAAAAATACTTTGGGCCCAGAATTTGAGGCCAATTTCCGAAATAACTCGTTGAAATGAAAAACTTTTGTTAAAAGTATTTTTTGAAAAAAAGCACTCCCAACGAAGAATCCACACGGTGTCAGAAACACTCATGATGTCACATTTAAATGGTCGCCATATTGGAATCATCGATTTCCAAAAATTTTGTTAAGTGCATATATTTCAAGGAAAATTATCGATGACCAAATTTGAATACTTTCCAGCACCATGTGACAACGCTATCAGGGTCATTTTTATGATTAAAGGAAAAAAACTGAAAATAAATTGACTTTTTTCAAAAAATGTCATAAAAGGGCATAAAGAATAATTTTTCGTCAATTTCGTCACCAGATTCGGAAAGAGCGATCCCAAAAGATGTATTTCATTTTTTTTTTCTAGTGCGTTTTCATCAAAAGTTATCCAGTCGAAATCGGTGAAAAATTGTGGTCACTTTGGGTACGCGATTTTATTTTTGAAACGGGCATTTATTATGTTCCATGCATGAAGCAGCATGGAAACTTTTCTATTTTATTTTAAATCGCTGCATTTTACTAAATTTTCTTCTAAAAAGTGTAAAGTGGTTTGGGAATGTTCAAACGATTCAGGGACGAGACAAGACATAGGCTTGTGGATTAGAAAGCAAAGTTTTGGCAACAGAAATTGAAAATAAAAGAAAAAAACGTATTGAAAAAGTACAAATTTCATTTAGTTTTTTGGTTACGAAAATAAAATTTTATCACCAACTGGCAGCTAAATACATGATGTTTTGCGCGTTTTAAAAATGCATCTGTGAAAGTTATTATTTTCCTAATTTTTATAGTTATTAGTAATGGCAAGAGGTTTTTTTATACGAGACTTTTTGCTGATAAAAATTCACTACAAAAAAATTCGATGCCTAGAGAATAAAAAAATGGAAATGTAGCAAATTTTTAAAATACCTTAGAGATATGTGTCTTTAACAAAAATTATATTTATGTAGCTGAGCTTAAAAAGATATTTTGAACATCCATATATTATTATTTTTCTAGATCGCTAGTAAAAATATTTTCAACAACTCAGGCCTGTTTGCTGGTAAGAAAACAGTTGAAAAAAATAAATTGCCAAGCACAAGGCACGAAAAGCGCAAAAGAACCCAGTGTTCCGTATTACAGTCATTTTCAGTTTTTTAAAATTATTCTTCTCTAGCAATGTTGTTTTAAAAAGACCTTTGAATACCTCAGAGCTTGAAATAATTGTGAAAGATAGCTAGATCTAAAAGATTTACTTAATTTACCTTTTTTATTTTCTAGAGATATACAATTTTTCGTAGCGGTTTTTTATCAGCAGAGTCCTCGAATGTATCGGAAAAAAATCTGTTATAATTTCTAAGGTGTTACTTAAAACAATGTTGTTAATAGCGGGTCTCTTGAACATAAATGATCTTTCATGGAGCAGTATTAAAAATATAAATCTTTCGATATTTGAGATCATTTAATTGTCAACAAGTCTATTTTTTTAGAAACATAATAAATTGACATATTCATTAATATAACATAGAAATATTTTTATAAAATGTGTACGGGAAATTTCTCGTAGGTTTCCACTGGGCACCCTGTAAAAATGACTATTGAAACCTCAATTTGTTGAAAAGAAACTAATTGATCTCTTTTTTTATAATTTTCAGACAAATGTTCCCCCATTTGAAAGAGCGTTTGATCCTGGCAGATAAATTAGGACTGAAGGGAAAAGTTGCTGATAATGTGGCAGTTATCAACGCAACGGATTTGTCGCCAATGATGGAAAATACTCTCATCAAGGAAATTCGTGAAGTAATTAAGCCCGACGGGAAAAATAATCCCGTAGAAGTTTCCCTGAAGGTGGCTGAGCTGCCAACGACGACTCCCATCGAAACAATGATCGCTTCTGGTCAGTGCCAGATGTCGGTGAATGGAGTGGTTGTTCAAAATGGCATGGCCACGACGCAAGTAAACAATAAAACGGCAACGGGAGAGGAAGTGCCACAGAACATTGTTATTACGACGAGACAGCAGTATGGATTGCCCGAAGATGCGGTTGTTTACTGTAACTTCAATCAGCTCTACAAGATCGATCCACTGACTCTTCAAATGTGGGCTTATGTAAGTTGATTTATAAATAATGGTTTAAAATTAAGCAAGCTTACTAGAGAAACTCGTTTTCAACTTTTTTTAAAACTCTTTTCTTAAAGTGAGGCTCCTTCGCATTTCTTCAGATTTTGTCACTTCTTGCACTTCGAAAAAATATTTATTTATTTTTTCACTTTTAGTTTACTTTTCCCTCTTGTTTTTACTTTTTACACATCTGTTCCAAGTTACAAGTCATAAAATGTAACAATTTTTTATTTCTAATTTTTATGTAATATTAGAAATTAAAGAAAATTTATTTGATAAATTAAGCAGTTTTTTTATTGGAGATTTTAATAGTTGAACTTTGAATTGAAAACGTTAAGAATTGCATAATTTCCAGCTAAAATATTAATAATCGAACAATTGAAAAAGCTTTAATAGTAAAGTTGAATGAAAGAGTTCAAAATTAAATAATTTCATATTCTAACCTTATGAATTAGGTAGGCAATTTCAAATTAATATCGCTTATTCGTTTAAAATTTGAACCTTTTGAGTTGAATCCTTTACGGCTCTACCATTCTATTACATTGCAGATTGAAAGCTTTAATAGTTGATAAATTATAATTGAAAATGTTCTAAGTCAAATCATTTCAAATTAGAGGCAATTTTAAATTAAAAAGGTTAACAATTGTTTAATATCAGATTCAGAATTAATAAATATTATGCATTTTCAAATTAATAGCTTTTTAAATACAATTTTGAATTAAGTCCTGTAAGATTTTACAATTGCTCTTGGAATTGACAGTCTTAATAGTTTAACAGTTTTAAAATGAAAATGATAAAAATCGAAAAATTGCACATCCAGTTAGCATGTATGAACGTTATCTAAAATTCCTTGGGTAAAATGTTAATTAATTGACTAATCCGAATTTTAGATAATCTAGATGATAATTGCTGAATTAATAGAATCCTATAAGAAAATCCAACTATTTTTGGTTGAAAGTTCATTCTTTTTGGTTAAAAATTAGACTATTTGGATGAAACTTTAACTGTTTTGGGGAACATTCTTCCTTTTGTATGGAAAATTCCTCTTTTATGGTAGAAAACTCATATTTTTGGTTGAAAATTCGTCTTTCTTGATTAAACAAATGTTATTGTTTTAAATTTAACTGTCTTGTCAAAAAACCGTCTTCTTGTCATGAAAATTGAACTATTAGGTTAAAAATTCATGTTTTTTGTTGAAAATTCGTCTTTTTTTATTTCAAGTCCAATTATTTTGTTGTAAATGTAAATGTTTGGTTAAAGCATATATATTTTTTTAATTGAACTATTTGATTTAAAATTGATCTTTTTAGCTTAAAAATTCAACTATTGGCTGAAAATTCAACTGTTTTCTGAAAAAAACCTTTTTTTGCTTGCAAATTGAACAATTGGTTAAAAATCTAACCATTATTGTTGAATATTCGCCTCTTTTCAATGAAAGTTCAACTATTTGATTGTAAATGCAACTATTTGGTTTAAAATTGATTATTTATTTTAAATTTAACTATTTGGTTTAAAATTCATCTTTCTTCGTTGAAAATTCGTCTTGGCTTAAAAATTAAACTATTTGTTTAAAGTGTAATCTTTCTCGTTTGAAAATTCGACCCTTTGATTGTAAATGCAACTGTTTGGTAAAAAATTATTATTTTTTTTAAACTCAACTATTTGATTAAAAATTAATCTTTCTATTGTTAGAAATTTGCGTTTGTGATGAAAATTCGTCTCTTTAAATTGAAAATTCAACTAATTTTATGCCTTCCATATTTAATTCAATATTTTATTAAAAAGAATTTTTTTCCTTTTTCCCTTGTTTTGGAAGCAGTTTGTGTTGTGTAGTCTAAATTATTAAAAAAATAATAATTTCATATTTAATTTATACAGGCTTAAATGTTTAGCCTTAATTTTTGAGTAATTTAAAGTTGAAAAAGTAATGTAAATTATAAACTATTGCTAAAAAATGGTTTTAACTTTGAAGTTCACTTTGACTCCGTAAAGAATATTTTTAAGTCAATAAGAATTATGTGCTCTATATTCCTAAACAAATAAAGTTATTATTTGAGTCATTTAATGTCTGATACTCCTTTTTTTTATTGTCTGTAAGCATTTGATGCCACTTTTTATGAACTTTTTTCGAAATTCCATTGGGACTTTCTTTTTAATTTTATGCGGCTAATGTGAATTTTTTAAAGCCTTCTAGTCGATCCGAGCCCTGTACTTATTGTTTAAAGCGAATAATGTATGAATTTATTCTTCTAGATTTTGAAACACGTGCCAAATGCAGTGCTGTGGCTCTTGCGTTTCCCGGCTGTTGGCGAGCCAAACTTGCAGGCGACAGCTCAGCAATTGGGTCTTTCACCCGGAAGAATTTTGTTCAGTAATGTTGCTGCTAAGGAAGAACATGTTCGTCGAGGACAGTTGGCCGATGTTTGCTTAGATACGCCTCTGTGCAATGGACACACGACAAGCATGGATGTTTTGTGGACCGGTACACCGGTTGTCACACTACCGGGAGAAACTTTGGCTTCACGTGTAGCTGCAAGTCAATTGAATACTCTGGGATGTCCTGAGCTGGTTGCTCGTACAAGGCAAGAGTATCAAGATATCGCTGTCCGACTTGGAAACGATAGAGAATTGTAAGTAGCCAATTTCTATATCCAATCGTAATTCAAATTCGTCAAATTCATTCATTCACTTTGTCCACATTTAAGCTCTTATGTTTTCGCTTGCTTTTCACATGTTTTTCATTTCTAGACTTTTCCTGTCATTTTTCATATTAAAATATTAAACATGCTAGGACAATTTCACTATTGGGTCTTTCAAAATTTCATATTGAAAGCCCGAATATTCTTAATTGCCCGGTGGACCGAATAACCGGGAATTATTTGAGGCCTGGAAAACAGGGAAATGACAGTGAATTTATTTTTTAACCGGGAATTTCACAAATTTCTAGAAGAAAAATATATCCAATCACTTACAATATTACAAAAATGGTATATCACATGTTGATATAATGCAATAAAAAGTAATCTTTCTGTCTTCTTTCTTTTTTGAGAAATTATTTACAAATTTAAATCAATTATGTTATTCAGTTTAACAATGCATAATTCTAAAATGTTTCTATTTTAGATCTTCAGTTTTAAACGTATATTTTTTATTAGAAGAATGTTAAAATTCAGTTTCGAAGACTTAAACAATTGAAAGTTAAAAGCGTTTGAAATGTACACAAATTACATAAAAACGTTTTTAGTTGATCAGCTGTAAATACTATTTCAATCTTAATACATTCAATTTTTAAATCATTCAATTTGAAATTTTTTAATTAGGAAAAAGAACAATTATTTAAGTAGCGGTATTTGACTGTTCATTTAAACGTGCAATTATAAATCAAATATTCAAAACTAAGCAATTTAAAACTTAATTGTTTGAAATAGAAAGCCTCGAATTATTAAAAATTTAAAGAGCTAAATTTAAACATTAAACGTTATAATGTTAATTGTTTTATTTTCAAAACATTTAATTTTCAAGTGAAATTTTTTTATTTTGATGTATCAATAACACTTGATATTAAATAATTTGAATCAAAATGTAGATTTTGGCAGATTTTGAATAAAAAATGTAGCAACTTTTTAAGAATTGTGAAAGCTTTCGAAAGAATAAACAAAATTCTTAAGATTCCTAGGAAAATTGAAAGAAATTTTTTCTGTTGAAAAATTACTTGTAAGAAAATATTTAAAAAGATTTCTAAAATAGTCAAAAAAGAATCTGAAAGATTTAAAGGCAATTGTTTTTTATTTTGCAGGATTTTTAAAAACATTTTAGGAAAATATTCGCATCATTCTAAAAGATATGTAAAATTTTTTTAGAAAATTAAACAAAAAAATTAATTTGAATATTTTAACAAATTTAAAGTAATTTGTAGATCTATCAACATTTTGAAAAAACAATTTCAAAGCCATTTAAGGATTTTGAAGTGTTTGAAGATAGCAAATAATTTTTTTTATTCCTGGGAAAAGTTAAAATTATTTTTTATTTTGAAAAAATGCATAATTTCAAGAGAATATTTAAAAATATTTCAAAACAATAAGAAATTTTTATGTGTAAATAACATTTGAACAATTACTGATTTGAAACTACTCACAATTAAAATAATTTAACTTTAATTTAAATAGTGTTAAATTAAAAAAAAATTAATCTTTCAATTTTTTATTTTTCTAGCTTAAAATCTTTAATTTAAAGCATTGAAAATGATACGAGGATTCATATTACTTGAACTGAATCTGATTCTTTTAACTGTACAATCTATACAATTTCACAATTTTGCAGTTTCACTGCATTTAATTAAAAAAAAATAATTAAAAAGTGTTAATAGCTTCCATTTTATACGTGTAAATTATTAATAATTTTAATAAAAAATGTTGTATTAAAAATGTTTAAACGTCAATTTAAAAAGTTTTCATTACTTCGAATGAAAAAATTGTTAGCTTTAAAGAGTTTTAATTTTTTAATTTCATTGTCTGAAAAAAGTTTCAGAACCGGGAAAAACGAGGGGTCAACCACTCTGATTTTTCGTGTACGGGGAATATATTACCCAAAGAATATCCGGGAATATAGAGAATATATCGGAATATTTGGGAATACAATGAATATGAAGAATATGGGAATATGTAGGAATATGAGAGAATATGTATGAATATGAGGGAATATGAAGGCATATGTAGGAATATGAGGGAATATGAAGGAATATGTAGGAATATGAGGGAATATTTAGGAATATGAGACAATATTTCGGAATATATTTAAATTATGTATATTAAATTACATATTAAATATACCAAACTTAGAGATTAATACCACATGACATTTAAAGTGTTATTCTTTGGTCTATAAATGATCAAACTAGTTCAAGAAAACAATAAGAAAATCTTATCTATTTTTGCTTAAAAGTTTATTGTTTTCCGTAGAAAAGTCTACTGATAAATTTTTCGTTAAGAATTCTTCTTTTTTGGTTTGAAAGTGAGTTATTTTGTCGAAAATTTAACAATTTTCTTCAAAAGTCACAATTCTTGGTTGAAAATTCAACTGTTTTGTTGAAAATTCGTATGTTGGGCTAGAAACTTTAACAATTCGATTGCAATTTTTTTTCTTCCTTGACTTACAAATTTGTTTTGGTAGAAAATTCAACTATTTGGTTAAAAACTTATGTATTTTGTTAAGACATCATCTTTTTAAAATCAGCTATGATTTAATAAATATACGTTTGACTATTATATTTCTCACCGAGAATCACAAATTGCGTAATTACTGATATGGATGTGCAATTTATAATAATTAAGGATATTTAAAGGTGGCAAAAGCCCCGTGAAATTTAACACGTATTTCCCATAAAAAAAAAAGTTTTTGTAAATTTTATTCAGAAACGTTAATATAAGCAAAATCGAGTTGAAACTCAACATTTTTCTTCACAATTAGCCACAGAATACAAATAAAATATTACTTTTTAAATTTCACCCTCATAAGTCTGTTTTTTAGGGTCCCAAAAAACCCCCAATAAGTAAAAAAAATGGTTTTTGCAAGTTTTAGACGCTAATTGTTTTTCTTTTACGCGTTGTAATAAACCTCTTGTTGTAATTTAAAACAAATGCTTTATAAGCCATTTACAGACCTAGGCCACCCACCTACTCCTAATTATTCCATTCTTTATTTTTCTCTCTTGTGTAAGATAGCTTGTTTGCTTAAATTAATTTTTTTTTTAACATTTGGACAAGAGCAAAAATAATTCACTCAAAAAATACAATACTACTAAAACAATTATTCTTGTTGACGTTCACTTATTATTCGTTCATAACTAAAAAATCAAAGCATAACTAAAGATTTGAAAAAAGTAACTTTTTAGCATTACTCTAAGAGAGGATTGTTTGAACAACTATTGTTGTTAACTTGCATTATTTATTACTTCACTGCGTAAAAAGTGGTAAAAAGTTAAAAATTGAAGAAAAGAAAACTTTCTAGCATTATTCCAATTGAATATTATTAAAAATGATAAT
>CAKNWW010305291.1:0-12831 GCA_932074435.1 Andricus kollari | reverse complement strand
CGTAGAGTTCGGGTTGAAGACGAAAATTTCGACTTGAAGACGGAAAATTGAGTCTCGCTGGTGGCCAGGGGCGAGGCTTACAAAAACGTCTTGGCTATGTCTTGGATGAAGACATAGCCAAAACGAATTATTCTTACTCGGGCATATAGTATGTCGTCCTACATGCAAATACTTCAAGAAACCGAAGTCAAATTTCAGTAATCAATTAACGTACTATTTTTCATAGGGCGCCTAGACTTAAAGTAGAATCTCATTTTGAGATACTTACAGTGAAAAACGGTTTTTTGTATCTATTGTAGAAATAATAAAAGTAAGATTTTTCTTTATAAAACTATTAATCGCAATAATATACATAATTTTCTATCCACTTTTTTTACTATTTATCTCAATTAAATTAATTCTAAAAATAATTTAAAAGACACAATTGTTTCTAAAAGGAAAGAAAAAGTTTGATATTTCTTTAGGATTAGAAATGCCGGTCAAGGCAATTGAAATCAGTTATGTTAAAACACATCAATATAGCTACGACAAAACGAATTTTCACCTACCACGGAGTTTCCCGTAAGCCTATATACTCAAACAGATTATTCTTATAAAGAATTCGGTAATAATAGGCAGTACATATTCAAAACTTCAAATTGTGCTTCCTAAACTACTTTTTAATTGACGAGGAAGGTAAAACAGGCGGAAGCTCTGAAATTAGTGTTTTCTTCACAGAAAATTAATTTTACTGTAGGGTATCTAGTTAAGAATCCTTTTTGAAATTATCAAGTGGTCAAAAAGTTTGAGAGGGGGGGGGGGGAAGAGACTGTTTGTGACAGAAGTTGCTACCATGAATACAATATATAGTATTAAAAATTAAAGTAGTATACAATTTTCCTTAATTATATTAAGACAATTCAAAACTCTGATGCTAAGTTTAAGAAATAAAGCAATGAAAAGTCTTCACGTGTAGGTATCTAATGAGTTATTTAAAAAAATGGTTATTCTATATCGTATCAAGTTCTAGAAGAGCTAACAATATTTACTATGTATGTTCATATGTTCGAGGACTAGAAATATTATCATACTTATCCCTCGGACTACAGGCATTCGCAATGCGACAGGTGACAACTCGAATATTTCTGAATGTACATTCGAAGGTAATGTGAACCAAATTGTCCAATACTTTTGCAAAAATTTTTTTGCGAATTGGGATCTTTCTCCATTCGTAGCATTCATACTATACACCTCGTGAGCAGCATCTACTTATCTTAAAAAGTATTTACTATTAATATGTTTTGAAATTAATTAGATTCGTTACTAATATCAAATTGACATAATTCCAGGACGTGATTTATTTCCAATAAAAAATGTTTTCAAGTAAACGACCTCAAAGGGATGTTACTTGGTTGCGAAAGACCCGGAAACATTTTCCAAGGGATCTCGCGAGTAATCCCCTGAGACTCAACCCCCGAGAAACGAGTCGACTGCCCGTCACCTCGGAAAATAGACGAGGCTATATCTTCTCTGACGTGCTCGAAAGTATTACATATTCGAGAAGCCGAAGAAAAAGGAACACGATCTGGAATCAGTTGTTCGCAATGAAAATCTCGTTTGTATCTTGAGGCGATGCAGTGGCGTAACTAATTTTCGTGGGCAACTGCAACAAATTTCTTCAGCCCCTAAAAATAGATTAGATTTTTATTATTCTACAAATTGAAAAAATTAATAAATAGCAAATACGCTCCGATTTTAAAGTAACGAGCCTAAAATTATACGGTTTTTAATTCAACCCTTGAAATACTTCAAATGCAAGCTTTTAAAATATAATAACATGAAATCATAACTGCTAGAATTAATTAATTTTCTGCATCAATTTTTTTAAATCTGTCGCATTCAGCAATTGAAATTTTGAAAGTTTAAAAAATAGTTTATTTAGATTCCATTCTTCAACGCTTAATTTAAAACGTAGAGTATTGAATAAATTAAAATGTTATCAGTTGGAAACATAATAGATGCTACACAATTCAAAATTTAAAGCATTCAACATTAGGAATTTCAAATTCAAGCATTCAAAACTATATCCATTAAAATCAAGGCATTCAACTCAAATGATTGGAATTAGAAACATAAAAAGTAAATAATTTCAATATTACAATGGACCTGAACATTTAAAAATGTAACGTCAAAGTAAATCCTCTTAACTCATTGTCGTCAAGTACTATACCGCTAAACTCTACACAAAGTGTTTAATTGACTTGTACAGAGTAGTATCGTGTCGAATTCTATTGTGTAGTGCTCATATAAATTCGGAAATTCGTAGAATTTTATAGTGCAGTATTTTATTTTGTCAGATTTTAGAAAATGTATTTGATACTTTGGGAGAGTTTAAAAAATATTATCTATTTATTTAAATATCTTATGTTGAGCCATGATTAGTGTTTTCCGCAGATTGCAGAGGCTACCAAATCTTTTCGCAATCATATGAAGAAATTTGCTTTTTAAAGTTCGATTATTTCAAAGAATCTTTTTCACTTTTTTCCGTTACTTTTCAGAAATTTAAGTACGCGTGTTATAATATCTTGATTTTTTTCTAAAGCAAATGTTCGCCGCTAAAACCATTCACCCTGAAATGACCGCAAAAAATATGTATGCAGTCGCGCTGTCAGTAATATACCGGAAATTTATTTAAACTTTATATATAATTGGAAAATGTTCGTTAATGAAATAAAAACACACTGAAAATCCCCTGAAATACATATAACGAGGTTCGAACAGAACAAGTTTTTGCTTACCCCAAAAGGGAATAATTTTAATGGTACAATACTTATCTACTTGGTTATTTTAATTTTGAAAGGATTTTGTGTAGGACTTTTCCTGTGTAGAGTTTTTAAAGTACTCAGTGATGTAACATTTATATATATTAAAAAAAGGTTAGACAACTTTCGCAGAGTCCCAATCGGAGCAACTGCCATCTATGCAAATGACACTGGCTTCAAGCAGAACAACGGATGCGTCCTCAGGTTGCGAATAGAGGGTCCCTATGCCAAGAGGTTCTGCTGAATATGGTTACAATAATTAATAAGCAGTAGCAGACAATTGTCCAGGGTTGGTCCCGAAGGAAAAAACCTCCAAGCGGTGGCGTAATAACCGTGTCGAAAGCTGAATGGGACCTGGGTGAGGTGTCTTAAACGGTGACTCTGGGATACGGACGACCTTCTAGAGTCTTATCCTTGCATTGGGGCTTTACAGGGATAAACGAATCCCTTCTTTACCTGCGGGAATAACAATTATACCACCAAACCACCAAAGAGTTGTAGATGCGGTTAAAAACAATCGAACGTGCAGAGCACCCGACAATGGGGCGGCCAACAGTGCCGATCACCCTAGAGTACGGGGTGCTGAAAATAATTTAGGTGGAAGCACGACGACGAACCGACAAAGCGCTCACATTAAGTGAAAGAATCGATTCACGGATGACTTTCTGGACTGCTACGATTTCACCATTATCGCTGTTCGCGGAGGCTTTATGGTGCATATGCACACTCTGTGGAGCTAGAAAGACCTAGGCCTTTAGCATGTATCGCAACAGCCGCAGAAGAAGAGCCAAAAACGACATTAAGACCAATCGCGGAGACTAGGCACCCTTAGATGATAGTGATTTCAGGACAAGAAGGAGCATTAACATGCAGGTTCCTCCTGAGCCCCAAGATCTGGCTGAAATGAAAGCCTTTCTTCGTGAGGATATCTCGGAGGAGTCCGACCTTTAGACCATCAATTGTTCAGTTTATGGTGCGGTGATAGCTTGGGTTGATTCAACTCAGAGGCTAAAACCGACAATGGATCCAAAGACCAAAATATGCTTGCATCCACTGAACAAGAAGATTGGATGTACAAGACAGAATCAGTCCCGTGTTCAGTGTGTGGTAAAAAAAAAAATAATAATAATCAAATCTGGTAAGCCGTGTACGGTAATGCTCCGAAAGTTTTTCAAGGAAGTGAGGATATATTATAACACACTGAACAATTTAAAACTGCTGCTGATAATCAAGCAGCACATTGTTGCCAAAATAGAGGTGTTATCTGACGCAATGAGAAGAATACAGAAGAAATAAAGAGGGAGAGAGAGAGGTTCATTAGAGATAATCAACAGTTTCCTGAAGACGCTGCGAAAGATCTTCACAGCTTTACTAAGTGACAGCATGTTTTGAAGAATTTAGCCTGTCTGCGTCTGCAGAGAGGCAGCAGTCCTCCTGCTCTGCCTGTCGATGGCTTCGATTGACTACCGGAAAGCCTTCTCTCTTGATCTAAATCAGTGAAATGTCACTGATTGTTAGTAAATTTTTACTGCTTGAAATAGCTGGAAACCGATCACTGTCAATCAGTGAAAAGTTACTTATTCATTCAATGACATAAACACTTTTGAGACTTGGCAACACTGCACCATGTCAATTTAGCAGTCATTATAAAATAAAATTTTCATAAATTCAATCAAATAATCGCAATAAAAACTTAAGACACATAAATGTGATCAAACATTAAAAGAGGTAAAAAGTTCCGATGCTTCTAAATGACAAATAACCTCCCATATTACTTTAATTTCAATATTCGACTGTCATGTACACACCCGTTAAGTAAGTACTTTTTATATGAGTTAGAGTATATTTTCCATGCAGTTAATTCATCATACATACAGCCCGAAAATTAAAAAATTTATTTTATTAAGAAAGTATTTTTGCTTTTTTTATAGAAGAATATCAATGACGCTTTACTTTAAGACTTAGAGGTTTTCTCTCACATGATTTACTCTAGTGTTACTGATGGGCCATTCAAAAAATACGTGATAAATTTAGGGGTGGAAGGGAGTCTCTCCAAATATCATTATTCATGTTAATAACAATGGAAAAACTATCACGCAGGGGGGGGAGGGGTCAGAAGTTCCTGAAAAATGTATCACGTATTTTATGAATGGCCCTTGAATTGATAAGTGAATCAGTCCGGAATCACGGATTAATCAGTGGAATCTGTGTGTTGGAAAGCTTGAAGATTCATCAAAACACAGTGAGATGCGTAGAGAGATTAATACCCCCTTGGCAAACTAGATTCACTATTTCATGTGGAAATTATCGTGTGAAAATGAACTACGTCAATTTCCAGAGGGGCGTCTTTCAGGGTGAAACCGTGACCCCAATGCTATTTTGTATCACACTTCTGACACTATTTCTCGCACTGCGCAATTCTTATGGGTAGTTCTTCGGCGACACAAAATATCGCGAGCATAAGGTCACTCATGAATTTTATATCGGATGTCCTGAAGATCTACGCTTCTAGTACAAAGCAGCTTTAGAGTGCTTTAAGTGTCGTCAAGGAGTGCACAGGAGAGTTTGGTATGGACTTTAGATGGTACAATTGTGCCAAGATTCATATAAAGCGAGGACGAATTACTGGCGTCGATTCGTAAAATACTTGTGGATGTGCTTCTGTGTGTCAATGCGTCAATATTAATTTCTCGCAGGCTGCTGCATTGAGGCACATTACACATTGCACATCATTTAAAGTCACGGTAGCCCTTACTTTTAAGGTGGGTGTTGCAGATATAAGATCGTCTAGGGTCCCTGTGTGTAGAGCTAGAGGTATAAAATTTTTCCGCATTAATTGCAAAAACTAAGTACTATAACTATCCAAGAGTACCATATCAAACTGTAGCATATTATGAAACGAACTGTTTAAAGATAAATATGAACAAAACGTGTCAATTTCAAATTAGAGTTTTCAGCATTTAATTGAATAATTTTTAATTGAGAGCTTTCAATATTTAATAACCTTTGATTGGTTTCCGCAGAAAATTGGACGTGCTCATGTATGATTGAAAAAAGGGAATAACAAAAAAATTCCTGTATATTAAATTAAGCCCCCAAACAATTGTTTGTACCCATCAGGGCTTTTAAAAAATAGGCAATGTTCGAATTTCGTTCGGGAGAATATCTCTTTTTAGAAGGTTTAAAACAAAAGTCAATACGTATTTTTTTCGATTAGACAATATTACATAGAGCCGCCAAGGCCTCTCTATTTCGTCATAGAAGTAACATGGGGAAATCACCATATCTAAAAAAATGTAACTGAAAGTCTTAGTTTTAAATAAAACGAGTGCAAATTAGAGGGAAATCACAAAATCACTTCCCCGAATGTGGCACATGCATTGATTTTTTTTATTTGACCACAATACTCTATTTGACCTTGCCTGAAACACCACTCCCTAAAAATGAGGATCAAGTGCATTACGGTATTCTGGTCATGAATATTACTTTCGTGTGGGGGAGATCATCCAACAGTAGATAATGAAACCACAGTAGATTGATTTTTAATGGTCAAATTAAAAACTGTTATGTATTTTATTATTGAATATTAATTATTTAAACAATTTTCATTAGTTAGAAAATACTTTTTTACATTTTAAATGTGACTTTTGATGGGAATAAGACAAACAAATTAAGTTCTTTTTCAAACACATTTGAGGGAATTCTGGTATTTTTACCACTTATCCATAATTTTTAAACAATCTCTATTAGTTAAAAAATTTTTTTAAATGAAATATCCGAAATTGACACATTTATTGAGTAACGAGAACTAATTGTTTAAATCAAAGAGTAGCACGGTCGATTTATTTATTTTTAATTGTTTCAATAATTCGTTACTGATAAAATATAGTTATAGACTAGAATAATGCAGAAAATGGCAGTTATTTCATTCGCGATTTGGATTAAATAGTTTATTTTAGTAAGGAAGGGTGTTAGTTTTTATTATTTTGTTTGAAAAAATGGTTAAAACAAATGAAAATTATTTCAAAGTTATAAGTAAGTCATGAAAAGCGTCCACATAAAGGTGATAATGATATTTTCTGAACATTTTCGAAAAATTGAAATTTTCTGCATTGCTCTAGTTAAAAGTTATATTTCAACAAAGAAAAATTATTTAAACAATGATCAATAAAGTGAAACGATCGCGTTGATCTTTGATTTAAACCAATTAGTTCATGAGACATAAAAAAGGTGTAAATTTTGGATATTATGTTGAAAAAACTTTTTAAAAATGTAAATAATTTAAACAATTATGGATTACTTGCAAAAATATCAGATATACCAGAATTAGGTCCAGATTTTCAAAATATTTGCAAAAAACAAACGTTTTTTAGCTAATTCCAGTCCTGACTTTTCTCAATGCCCAAATTTGATGAAAATAACGTGAAATACGAGGCATTGCGTTTTTTAACCTACCGAGTCTCCATGCTATACATTAGGTGGTTTTTACGTACAGTAGCTAATTTTTTTGTTTTTTTGTTTTTATCTTTTCTCCTCTATCGTCGCTATTTCACAATGTTACGATTTCATGAAGAGGCATGTAAGACGCAAATACCTCTCTCAAGTCTCACACATTCGCTTCTTCCACTGCGCAATGTCAACTCACTCGTATCGTTACTTATCTTCAAGGCCCTCTAAATTTTGTTGAAAACTCCAGCTGAGATGAGATTGAAGAGGTGAATTCTAGGGCTATATCTTCTTCTTGATCGAACCTTATACTGCGGCTCCGACAAGAGTTTAAAGATAAATTTTTGCTGGGTTTATAGTTTTACTAAGAGCACATCTTCATATGTCACTTTGTGCTTTTCATCACGTCACGGTCGCACAGAAGGGCTATGGCAGAGTATAAAACTTTTTGAAGTGAAACTTCTTATGGTGCGCCGCGAGAAAAAATAGTTTCAGATGGAGAGCGAAATCGATCTCGAGGTTGGTGGTCGCGTGGACACGCTTGGATGTAATATCATGTCATATTCGGCAATCTCCGCGGCAGCCCCGCGCGACAGTCGAGTAAACAGTGCGATCACGCGGCACGGTAATAAGGGGGGGGGGGGGGTCTGTCTACAGAACATAACACAGACATAATTACCGAAATGAATGTTGAGGAAATAAGGCAGGCAAATAATAAGTGGAACAATTTTCAAGATTGACTGTAAATAATTTATGAACGACGTTCTCATTAAAAAAAAGCAAGGTACGTTCTACCTCATCACGTTTAGATTTGCAAATTCCACCTGGTGAAATCGGTAATAAGTATGTATATTCTTGAAGTCGCCATGTTAATTTGAGAGTTTAATTTTTTACAATTCCCAAATTCGCCAGAGCAGTTTTACTGCTCCCGCCTGATCCAAGCAGGCAGCAAGTTTTTTTTTTACACATGAACGGTTGGCTGTAATAACGGCGTTCTCGTTTTTAGAAGTCACTTATTTTTCATTTGTATTGTACATAACTGAATGAAAAGCCAATAAAAAATAAGTGTCATCTGGAAATATAAGAAGACCGCCTTCCACCCAACCGGCCAATTTTAGAAAGTAAAAAATGTTTGTGCAAGTTAAAAAAAAATTATGGCCAAAACCTTAGTGATCGCCAACTTTTAGCTTTAAATGTATCAGAGAAAAAAAATTCAGGATACTCCTTCATAAAGAAGAAAAATATTGAAATTCTTACGCCATGACGAATGAAAGCAGGACTCAAGTTTTCCTGAATACAGAAGGAAAGAAATGTTTGTTACCTGCTAGGATGTTGTCCTGTACTCAAATTTATTTTGATTTATAAGATATAGATTATGATGGAATTTTGCGATTTATTTAAACACTTAATTGGCATGACAACCGGTACTGACAAGTTCGACATCTATCCAGTGATCGCTAACAACAGGAACCATTCGGAAAATTGCATTTATCGTAGTTAGGATACCGAGGATTTAACAAGCAACACCCACAATATAGGTTAACAAAGGTAGAATACAATCCAGGGTCTCCGAACTGTTTTGTCTCTCTCCAGTTTCTATGTTTTGTCACGCCTGAGTGAACATCGCACATCCCCCGCAGCTGCTCTCACTTATACCCGCGTCACGGCGTCAATTCTTGGAAGAATACAATCCAGGGAAATCAATTACAATATCGACTGTATGTAAAAAAATATTTAAGAAGACATTCAAAAAAATAAGTTTCTCATAAAAACATACGATTAATTCGGATATCATTAATTCAAAAATTCAATAAAACATTTATAATTTTTGATATGTAACTGTGATTAACCGGCTAAGACTGAGTTGGCGACCAGTTGATAACGTCAATTAGTAGACTGGCGGTCACTATAGGTATTTTTGCGCTATTATTTTCAATATATTTTTTAATGCAGTTAAATATTTGGCTATGATAGTTAAATATTGATCTCGCAATACAGTCTAAAAATATTAATTGTTTTACATGATAATAAATGTGACCATTTTATCAGATTTCTAATGATAGCCATATCGCTTGCGCTGGCGAAGACTGGAGGTTTTATCTTATGGATGCGAAAATTATCTTGAATTTTTTGCATGCAACGCTTTCCGAGAGGATTATTAACAATATATGTTACATTTTAACGGCCACGGATTGATCTTTATAAACACAGGGGCTTTCTAAGATAAACCGGGTGCACTGAAATCGAATCTGAATGCAAAATATGGCAATCACGTCCAATTTTTGGTTGCATAGGGGTTGTAACCCCTTAATATTGCATTTTTAGCCATTTTTTAAAATAATAATAAAGAAACGCGATGTTCTGGAGACTTTAAAAAGATGTTTAATTATAGCTTGAATCTTTTTTTATGATATCAAATCATAAACATGAACATCAGCTTTGTGAGGAACCTATAATTGTGAAAATACTCGTGTATGTGTGAGAAAAACATATCAATCGAACCCACTTATCAGAAACCACCATCAGAATGGTGCTCGCTAAATCTGAATCAGCGATAAGTATATCGCTGATTCAAATCAGCATATATACGCTGGCAAATCAGCGAAATTTAGCTGTTAATGAGTGAAATTTCACTGATTTAGAGAGGGCGTAATAGAATTTCATAACTTTGACTTAGACATCGTAAATGGCAATACGATCACGCCTGTGGGTGGATTTGCAACATTTATGAAAAGTTTTTCACCGAAATTATTTAGTTTCAGTTAGAAAATTTCTTTTTGTAAATAGAAAAAAATATTGATATGTTAGGTACTCTATAATCACAGCTAATCAAGTTTTGTGACAATTTTTCAAAAGTACAATGGAGTCAACTATATTCAAAATAATCCAATGGAAGACAATGTAATTCAACTTATTTTAATATCCTATTATTAAATTTTAATCGGTTTGGTATACTTTAGGCTAATTTTTAGTTACGCCCATAGCCTAAAGTATAAATTAAAATTTTGTTGGTATAGGAAAAGAAGCATTAAAGTAAATACACCGTTCTTTGCATGCTAAACTTTTTCAAGTAGGCCGGGAGCGTTTCATCCCCTTTGCTTTTGTAAATAGTATTCAAATTTAAAATGTGCATACAGGAGTAGTTTTCAATTTACTGAAAAGCTCATATTGATGAAAAGTGCCCGCCTGGCTAATAAAACCATATTTTACTTGCAAAGAACTTTCTGTTTACTTTTAGTGTTTACTTAACCATAAATGCGTTATATCTTTTTCGGCTATACATATATGTAAGTAAACATTTTCTTAACCTTAAATGCGCGAATTTGTTACCGTACAAACGATTCGTAAATTTTTCTTTGATAACCTAATTCAAATATATTTTCCAAATCTAAATTTAATTTAAACTTAATTTGAATTTATTTTCCAAATTAAAATTTAATTTAAACCTAATTTAAATATAATGTACAAATTAAGATTGAGAATGATAATCTCTCTATTCTGAAATACAAGGGAAATTTCTTGAAAATGCGAGCACCATTTCAGTTATTGGTGTTATTGAAAATCCTTTCACTTTTTCAAAAATTCAATCACGTTTCACTGAAAATTCTAAAGAATACTAAAGATGCATGGCAGCAAATGATGTCGCCCTTTATTATTATTATTATTTTTTTCTTGATTCGCGGAAAATGCCTCCTATGACCATGCACGATTTGAAATTTCCAAAGCCATCTATGTGTGAACCGTGATGTACGATGGCTTTGTGAGGCGCTCCACTTGGGGTGATTGCTAGAGAGATTGATAAGCGACCGTATCGGATCGATGATGTCAGACGTGTTTATTATTTGAATATGCATCACGCGACTTCTTGATAGAAGCAAGATCTACCCCTTCTCCTACAGATCCTTTACTTTCCCTTGCCATATAAATTCCTTATCACCGGTAGCGTAACGAGACTAGAACCAAACGAGTTTACGATTACCCCAAAAGGGACTTGGCTGAATCTTGCGATAATAATAAATAATATATGTCCTTGCTCAGTTTGAAATTTTCATGGCGAAATATGCCACAGCTCGATTCGGGAATTCTATGGTCGCTAAGAGATGATACTGAAGGTGAGGGAATTTCATACACGGAAAAAATAATCGCCTAAATTTTAAGTGACTATTCTATGACTCCTGGATGGAGAAAAGTCTGATGAGATTTCAGCGAATTTCATTAAATAGTAGAAGAGGAGTCAATTAATTTTTAGAACCAAAGTCGCTAGAAGATGTCTAACAATACTCATGGGAAAGTATTTCAAAACCTAAGGGATGCTTTCTGAAAAAAATAAAGATTTCTCTAAAGTTTAAGTTAAAGTCGAATAATTTTTAAGAAAAGGGATTCAAGTAAATAGTTGATAAATTTTATGGAAAAGTCTTTTAGATTTTACTTGATGGTAAACGACTTTTTTTAGGATTTGTAAAAAAGAATTGAGAAAGTGAGTAATCAAAGAATGGAGAAAACGCTCGTTGTACGTCAGTTGCGTTTTTTACCTAGTGCTATTGCTTGTGACTTTATTTTCTTGAAGGGTATTTGCTGAGTCGAGAATTCTCTTTAAGCATTTTCATGACAGGGGATTTAGTTTCTGATCTAGATTGTTTTTTAATTCTTAGTTTAAATAGGAAAAGTTAATCAATCATATTGAATTAAACTTTATGTCATATTGCATAATACGAGATTCAATGAGATCAGTTGGATAAAGTTCGGGATAGCGCGCACCTCTGATTTTTTTAAACTCCGTATATTCATATAAGTTGACGCGCTGATTACGAAAATCATAGTCAAAATTAACGCAAATTCGATTTTCATGGTAAAAACTACAAAAACCCTATCATAATCATAGGTTTTCACGTTTATTTGTATTTTTGTATTTATCCATGAAAAGTTCCTAGGGCTAGATAGCCCTATAAGGAACAGATGATACATATTACAATTCAAAAGTAATGGTGATCGATATAACCATTAAAATAAAAAATAGGTATTCAACAGAAGTGATGAAGTAAACTAAGGTGCACATAAGTAGATGTGGTCTATTACCAGTAATATTGTAAATGTACATACGCAAATATACACGTTTAAAAGTAAATACATTCATGTGCGTACTTATATATGTATTAAACTCAAGGATTACATGTTACCAATGTGTAATTTCGAGGGTAGGATTTGATATGTTAAATAAGAAACCAAAAAGGAGTTTTCTGAATTGAAATTGTGAAGGTGCATTTCTAATGCTTATAGGTAGTTTATTCCAAAGGCGAGCCCCACGAATAACAAACGACCTTTGCATTTTACACGTGCGGTGTGGCTGAATTTTTAGTACTGTTTTCCTTTCACGGAGTTTGGAATGTGTTGGTTGATCTTTGTCAATAAAATGTAAGAGATTAAGAAGATAGTGTAGAGCTTCATTACTGAATAGGCTATAAAGCAGATTAACCATGAAAAATTGTCTTCTTTTAGCAACGTTAAGAAATCCTGCTCTTTCTCTATACTGAGTAATATGTTCGCTTTTTGGGATGTTATAGATGAACCGAATGCAAGCATTAAG
>CAKNWW010305276.1:0-23475 GCA_932074435.1 Andricus kollari | reverse complement strand
TGACTGGCTAATTATTTTGGACATGATTTTTACTCGCATAACACATTTTTCGCATCAAGTTGGTAGTTGGGCTTTTACTTTAAGCAATGATTAATACAAACAATAGAGTAGCCTCGGAATTGAGGGAAACTTAGGTTGATGAAAGGCAAGCATCGGGTAGAGGCAAAGGGTATTTGGAATGTTGGAGGGGTGAATTATATTATGGAAAGATAATTACGAGAAACAATGCAAGTAAGGGAGCGAGATATTTCATGTGTAGCAGAACAAAGTAAAAGGGATGCTACAGTAAAATAATAGAAAATGGTAAGCTTAACGACGGACTTGAACTGCGGTCACGATTTGATAGCGAAGCACATACTTGCCAAGGAGTCGGTCTGATAATGAATGAGAGACCAAAACTGCATATCAAGGGGTATGCATTTTTATCTGCCATATTGTTATGGGATCGAATTAAAGTCGGAATCAGAAGGCTATTTGTCATAGCGTGTTAGGAACCAGTTGATGGTGAGAGGAATGGGGTGAAAGGCGCCTTCTAGGACACTTTAAATTATACTATAGGTACTTGCGATAATGGAGAAAGAAACCATTCTACTAGGAGATATGAATGGATAAGTTGGAATCTAACGCAAGGGTACGTAAAGGGTGGTAGGTAGCTTTGGAGATCAAAATATAAATTTTAATGGGGACAGATTAGTTAGCTTATACTTGGAAAAGGGTTTGTTTATTACAAATACTTGGTTTAAGTACCAAAGCATACACTTGTACACCTGGTACATGCGAAACACCACAAACGCAATTTGAACATGGCATACATTGACTACCAAAAGGCGTATCCCTCATTAACCCACAATTATTTACTTTAGGTCCTAAAGAAATATAAGATCTGTCCTCACGTCATCTAATTTCTGGATCACGCTATGCACACATGGGACACAAGGATGAAATGTTTTAGTCGTGGGTTGATGAGGGATACCTAGTTCTGGCCCATTAGATAATGAACCTTCGAAGGTGATTTATCTAGCGTATTATGGTTTTGTTCAGCATTAAACCGTACTTTGGTTTGGTTTCCTGGTCCATGACTGACCCAGTTCTGTAAGCCCAGAACGAAACTTCTTGTAGATCCTGGATCGGGAGATAACCTTATTCAACTCGATTGCCCGCACGACACTCTAATGGTGGAATCGGAAAAGGCAATACTTATCTCCGGTATAACAAATCACTTTCCGTATCTCGGCTGATGGATGAGTGGGCCGTTCTTACTTGCGTCCGGAGGTAGCTTAAATTTCTTTCAGACACAACACGCTTGTGACTTTTTCTGAACCTGCGAACCTGTTCCCGTTTGTAGACAGGGAATTTCGAGAAGCCAAGGAGCGACTAAGACCCAATAATAAACTTTTTCTAGAGTATTAGTAATTTGAGCTAGAACTAGGCAACCGGAATCTATAAAGAGGTCAGTAATCCAGAAATCATCGCGAGTGACATACCTAGGATAAAAGCCCCTGAAGAACTATATTTAGGTGACGCCGCCGTCACTAATCGCAAGGTCGTATGTCACTTGCTGGCAATCAATACTACGGAAAACGATATATTTATTGAGGTCCCACCGCAGAAAAGCATGCCTTTTGCTCACTGTGCCTTTCCAGGTGAATACAGTTCTGATTCGTAAACAGACGAATCTACTAACGAGGACCTTGGTAGTTTTCACCCTGATCAGATAGAGCAAGTGGTAAAGAATCTTCGCTTCTCGTATCTAACCCCATATGAACAAAAGTATGTGATTGAGTAGGCCGAAGTCTTTTCGGATATTTACCATCTTAATAGTGAACGTCTAACCTTTACCCATGTGGTCCAGCAGAGGATTCTCACCATAGATGCCGATATCTTTAAGAAAAAGCCATACCGACACGCCCATAAAACTACAGATACGATAATAAACTAGGCCGGAAAAAATATAACATCAGAATCATCACTGATTCCATCTAACTTCATAATTCATCACTCTGTCTTGTACTGCAGAAACCTAACGCGTCTGGACAAAAGAAGTGGCAAATTGTAATAGACTTTAGGGCCTTGACCTGGAAGATAATCGGCAATTCTTACTCATTACCAAATATCACCGATATTTTGGATAGTTTATGCAAGTCTCAGTATTTATCAGTCTTAGACCTCACTATCGGTTTCCACCAAGTGGAAACACACACGGACGATGTACATAAAACTGGTTTCTGAAGTCCCCATAACCATTTTAGACACTTGCGTATGCTGATAGACATAAGGAATGCCTCTGCTGCTTTTTGACGCCTCATGAACATCGTCCTGAATGGGATGCACGGGACCGAAGTTTCTGTCTATTTACACGACATTGTCTTCTATTTCGTAACGCTTGAAGAACATGACGTTAAGATGAGAATACTCTTTTCTGTACTCAGGAGCCCAAATCTAAAACTCCAGACAGATAAATGCGAGTTTCTCCAGACAACAGTTGCATATTTAGGGCATGTTATGGGGCTAGATAGCGAAAAGCACAGACCTGCTAAAATAGCTGCTATTAGAAATTTCACCCACCCACAGAACGGTACGTTCAGTCCGACCATTTCTTGGGCTCACTGGTAACTATAGAACGTTCATAAGGTATTACGCAAAAATTGCGAAGCTTTTAACGGAACTCTTTAAGAAAAATGGGGAATGGGCATGGGAATTTGCTCAAGAGGAGAGCTTGCAGGCGTTACGCGAATTTCTTTGCACTGAGCCGATTCTTTAATACCTCGACTTTAACAAAATGTTCATATTAACAACCGACGCTTCTGACTATGCAGTGGGAGCCGTCCTAAACCAATCAAAGAATGGATAGTACATTATGATCGCTTACAATTCAAAAGTCATGAATGCGTGCGATCAAAGATACTTTAAGAACAACAAAAAATTCGTAGCTATCATATACTCTCTTGCCGACTTCTAACCCTATTTGCACGGTCGGCAGTTTATATTGGCATGCGATTATAAGCCCATGCACTGGATCACATGCATTACCAAACCCAGTAGAAGATTCCTTAACTGGTGCCTTCAACTCAAGGATTACCAGTATATTTTTGGATATTAGAAGGATTAAGTTAATCGCGCTGAGGAACCCCTGTCTGGTAACTCCACAGATGGCTCGGGAGAATCCCCCGAAAGCAATGAATTCCAGGAATTCGAAATATCATAAAACTTTTTAGGATCTTTACACATGAACGAGGCCTCACTAGAGTTGGGAAAACGACACCTGTTCGTGGGGGGCCCCCCCCCATTCATATCAGGTCGATAGGTGTAAGGTCCTGCCTATATCTTGATCTAAAAGTACCACGCAAGAACCTGGTAATTCAGTCAAAGAAAGCCCTGTAGCTCCTCAGAAGGCACGGAGAGCGCTTTCGGAACGCACCGAAAAAACGAAAATTCAGCAATGATTCCGGAAGCTTCAGCCATCACTTTTAAAGCTCCCAAGTTGACTGTGTTAAAAGGCCCATCTATAGCAAGCAATAAGCCAATCCTAAAACATGCTTCCATTAGTACCCCTAAAGTTAAAACAAGCTTATCTAAGCAAACCTATCCTAGCCATTGCTAAGATCATCGATCTCGATCAAAGCACTACTGCAAAAAGCTTACGCAAACATATTATGTTGTAAACAAGGTTAAATTTGAGAAGCTGAAGGAGGCCCATGAACCGCTGGATATCACTAGTACATATTTTCTCAGTAACCAGGGCATTCTCGGGAAGGAAATGGTCGAGCAGCTCGCTCGAGCAGGTACTGGGAAGTCTGAATCTGATCTAGGAGCAGTCCAGAAAACTGAAACGTTCCAAAAGGACCCGAATAAATTACAACTTTCCGCCCCGGGTCAAAATACCCATGGTGAGAGGCGAGGGGACTCACCGAAATCAAGCACGCTGATGGTGAGAGGCAAGGGGACTCACCGAAGTCCTTGAAATAACCAACAATTACATTTTTCGCAATTTAAGCGCCATCTATCGCGAATAAAAAAAAAAATTTCGAATAAAACTTACGTATTACATAATAGAGAATCTGAATCTGTGATAAAAAATTAGATTCCCCATTTGAAAATGCAAAGTTACCCCCACTTCTGCCTCCTTGGGGGAGTGGGTTGGGGTAAATTTGTTTCAAGTTGCTTTTTTCCCTCGAAATAAAAAGTTCTTATTACGGATATTTTTTTCATAGGGTGCGTATTTTTTCAGATATTTCGATGTCTCAAGTAAAAAAAAATGTAACCTTCCATCAAGCTTTACGAAGGCTAAATGTCGAAAAAACAATCTTTTGGTCCACCTCAACTATCGCTTTGCATTGGATTAAAAGTCCTTCAAATACTTTGAAAACGTTCGAAGGAAACCGAGTTGAGCACATTCAAACCTTGACAGAATCTCTCGAATGTCGGCACGTACGTACCGAGCACAATTCCGTGGATCTTTTCTCAGACGGATTTACACTAAAAGAGTTTATTACGAATCCTTTTTGGTTTCATGCTCCAGTATGGACTAACGAGCTCAAAAAGAATCGGCCCCCATCACGCTTGGAACCTATCAAAATTTCTGAACGAAATAAACCTCTTGTCATTTCAACAGTCAGTTTGACTGGCGCGAACGAAATCGCTACTTCCTTTCTTGAAAAGGCACAAACCTTTATGTGTCATTCACATTAAAGTTCACAAGCGCGAGATAAAGAGCCACCTTTCTCCAATTGAACTTAAAATTGTGGCTACGCGCGTAATTAAATTATTAAAACACGAAGAATTTCCGAACGAAATTGAAATACTAGAATCAGACACGCAAATCGATGCGAGATTATCTCCGCTTAAAATTTTTTGAGAATCGGAAGGTATTCTCAGTCAGAAACGTAATGGCAAAATGCATAATTTTTTTTGCGCGAATCCGCAAGTTTCTACTTACTTGATGGAGGATCTTCTGAAAAAGAAATTTCGAAATTGAAAGAAGGTAAAAATCGATGTTGCTGTTTAAGTGCATTTCGCTACTAAGCTCAAAGACATAGAAGTTGTCAATGATCTGACTACTAAAGCTTTTTTAGCTTGTCTGTGCCGCTTTTTTTCTAGACGTTAAAAAAGTTCCTATCTTTTTTTCGCTAATGGTAGCAACTTTGTTGGTGCAAAAAACCAAATGGATGCAATCTGTTAATGATTTGAAGGGCATGCCATCCGGGGAATTTTCGCCTTAGCAGTAAGTCCAACAAATAAAACAGCCCTTTTGGACTCTGTGGAATAAAGAATATCTCCAAGAGTCAATGGTCCGCAAAGAGTGGCATAAGAGTACGCACTGCAGGTGATGGACACTTGGCCGTGTTACAGCAACACATCCGGGAGAAAACGATTTTATCCGAGTACCTAGCGGACAAGTTCTATATATGTTATGTAACAAAAAGGTCACATTTATACATAATTTTGTTGCACTAATGTAGCATAACAATTATAGAATTTTTGCTTCACTAGAATGTTACACGTGTCCCAGAACATGTGTTCCATAATAGTTTCATACTCGTTCTGTCGCTACGTAACGTAAACACTACAATATCTCGTTATAATTCGGTTCTATCGCAATTTAGTAACTTCTTATTGTTTCAGATATGGGATGGAGTGATAGAACTGTTACGTGTCATACGTGTTCTGGACCGAATGTTCACGTAACAATTATAAGACGGTATTATAGTGAAGTTCTGTAGCAAATTAAGAATTTCACAATGTTGCAAATATGTAACGTAGTAATGGAACAGATACTTCACGAGACTATCACACTTGTTCAATATTATTTTTTAGATAAGTGTTCCATACCACTTTCATAACGCTGGTTTGTAACCGTATTGAAAGGAAGTTACAATGCGGTTCTACTAATTTTTCAGAATTTTGAAATATAATAGAAATAAAAGAGTGATGAATCGGTCAGCTTGGAAGAGACTGTCAACGATGCTGGTCTCTCGAATATCCACTCAAAACCCTCTATTTCTGTTTTATGCATGTACGTGTGACTTTAAAGTGAGAAGTGCTTCAAAATTTGATTGATTTCTTGGATTTAAATTTAATTTCAATTAAATTTCCTGTAAACAAAAGAGAAATAATATAACTAGGGAAAGTATCACAGTCACACAAGAAAAACTGAAAGTTCATGAGCTTTTTCGGAGACTAATGTATTCCTATGTATTTTGAGGGATTGAATCCTATTCGTATGTTAAATTAGCGTTATTCATCTACGGATGTATGAAAGGACCGCTAGTTTTTTTATCATAACGCACTCTGTTGCATTCGAAAGACGTGTGTAGTGGCATTTCCCTTTTCATACTTTTTTTCAGCTACTGCGAAGATGTTTATTGCCAATTCACTAATCGCGGTTGTCCTCCTATACACGTATTTCAAAGTTAGGTTACGGGCTTCAGCCAGGCCATTAGTTCGAAAAGAAAGGAACTTTACATTTAACCCGGCGTTCCTTGAAATCACAATGGCCAACATACGTGAAATATCTCGACAGGTTCCGGAATTTATTTACAACTCCACGAAAGAAAATGATTTTCACAAGTAAGTCATACATTCTTTATAACGCGTGTTGAAGCTAAAATCTCTAAAACGGAAGTCACGCAAGGAAAAATGTGAACGAGGCCACGTGGCCAGCGGCACAGAAAATCGTACAAGTGCATCACGATTTGATGAGGAAGGAAAGGGAGGTGTAGAGAATGCTGAACGACAGGGCTAGGAGGGAGAGGAGCAAAAGGAGGGCGGTGAAGGTAGGGTATCGTAAAATAAAAGTAGATGAGAAAATGTGGGTGTGGGACGAGGAGACCGAGGTGTTGAACGAAGTGCAGATGAGTTTGTTTCGTAGGAACTAGGGGGTGGGGGTAAAGCAGGATGGAGAAGTAGTCAAAGTGCTGTACTGAAACGTATCAGGGGTAAACAAAAAAGATGAAGATTTCTGGAGGTATATCCAGAAATTTCATATTCTGGGACTGGTAGAGACGTGGGTAGAGAGAAAAGAATGGGATAAAATAGAGCCAAAGCAGCCAAGGGGGTATAGGTGGAGGCTCCAGGAAGCGGTCAGAGCGAGGAAGAAGGGTAGGGCTAGTAGGGGAATTATAACGGTGCTGAGGGATTGATTAGAGGTTGAAGTTCATGGCGAGGGAGAGGGGAGGGGCGTGCAACTGAGGGCAGTAAAGATGGGAGGGGTAACGTATAAGTTTGTGACAGTGTACAATAAGGATGGGATGGAAAGGATCAAAGAAAGGGTAGAAAAATTGTTAGGCGAAAGAGAGGAGGGTACATTGGTACTGGAGGTGGGACTTGAACGTGAGGATGAGATGCAGGAAATGAGGATGTACAGGGAAGGAGAGAGCTTCGAAAGGAAATCGAAGGGTAAGATAATAAATAAGGAGGGGGAGATTCTAAGAGACTGAATGGAGGATAGAGGCTTTGTGGTCGCGAATGGTATGGTAACAGGGGACGAACAGGGAGGATTCACATATGTAAGTAAGGTAGGGGTATTGGTGATCGACCATGTAGTCATGAATATGGAATGGCGAGAGGAGGTGGAGAGATTCGCAGTAGAAGGGAGGGTAGAAACAAACTATCAGCCATTAGGGTTATGCATAAGGGGGGAGAGCGTCGAAAGGCAAGGTGGAGAAGAAGTGTCGATGGGGAAGAGGGTGAGCTGTACGATGAAGGCGATAGACAAGTCTCAGGAGCAGTTAGGGAAGGTATGCTTTGAAGAAGAGTCGGTGGAAAAGATATGGAAAGATTTGAAAGAGAAAGTGAAAGGTTGTTTGCAAAAGAGGGTATTAAGAAAGAAGAAGAAAGGAATGGTGAAGCCGTGTTGGGATAATGAATGTAAAAAGATGAAAAGGGAGGGGAAGCGAAGTACAGGAAGTGGCAAGAGGGAACTGCGAAAGGGAATAGTACGTATAAATGAGGAAGCAGTTTAGATTGATATGTAAGAAGAAAGAACAGGAAAAGTAGAAAGATCTTGAAGATGAGTTGGAAAGTGTCAAGACAGAGGGGGACGTGTGAAAGATAATAAATAGGTTTAGGAACCTTAGAGTGGGGATAAGCGAGAAGATAGGGAGTGAGGAGTATAGGGAGTTTTTTTAAGGATGAGATATGGGTGCATGGATGGTTTTAATAGGTTCTGGCTTCCTAGGGAGAAGAGGATGTGAAAATTGTGCGTTAAGAGGGATTCAAGAGTGGAGCACTGGTTGGAGGAGTGCAAGGAGGTGGACAGTATTGGGATAAGCATGGAGGCATTGATGCATGAAAGAGGGTACAAAAGGGCAATAACATGGTTGAAGGGGGTGATAGGTAAGATGGAAAAGAAGAGAAGGATGGAGGAATAGGAATGTAGGTAGTAGCCGCGGAGGCAGAGGTTGGTAATGCGAGGCAAAGCGAAAAATTAGGAACATGCGTGCAAGGCGAGGCAAAGCGAGGAAGGCATGGCGAGAAGAGCGATAGATCTTATATATAAGGTGTGGATGGATGTTAGTTTCTCAAGGGTTAGTTTTAAGATAATTCTGTAAAAAAATGGAAGTGTAAGCAAGTCAATTTTTTAAGGTCAGCAGGCCGAAAAATAAACGTTTATCTATATATCTATCACGAAACCTGCAAAATTAAATACCGCGAAATCTGATAAATTAACTGCTGCGAAACTTGCGTACTGACTTGACTTCCGTTACACACAAGAAAAATAAACTGAAGACTAAAGAGCGGTTTTAATAAGGCTAAAACAGGTAATTAATCAGATTGGAGCAAAATCCTTAGGGTTTAGAACAGCGTTTCCCAAATTTTTTTCGCACTTTCTAGGGAGCCGCAGGGTCGCCACCCTCAAATTTTTTCACAATACTGGAACCTAAGAGAGACGCTGGACGCATGTCGTTGGGGCGCGGTTGCTTGCTTCGCGCGACCTTCCCATTGTTAAAGAATCAGAGCCGGTTGAGGAAAATAAGAAATTGGTAAAACATTAATGAATTGAACTTTAACAGTCTGCATTAGATTTGTTAGATTATGAGATGTCCTATTTATATAATCACAAGATTTGTAAATTTTTCCTTTATTAGTGAAGATATTAACCGATTTTCAATAACTTTTTTTCATTCTTTTAAAATTATGTCACGAAATTCATTCAGATAATTAAAATTTAATTGAGTCATGTCTTTATCATTTCAGCTATTGTAATCTCATAACAATGAAAGGGTTATTCGTGGTAGGTATACGAAAGTAGCCGTCTGCTCGCAGCGGGGAGCCTGCCGAGCTACACGGCCAGGGGTGGCATCCCCCTACCCGGGGTAGCGTACCCTACCCGCGGTAACAGTTTGGGAAACGCTGGTTCAGAACCTGGATACGCCATTGCGTCACTTGCCGAAATAAAGAAAGGGATATAACTTAAACATTTTCCTTAGTAGTATTCTTACATTCAAATACATATAATTTATTTGAAAAAGTCAAATTTAAATATTTCCAATAGATCGTTCAAGCATATCCATAAAAGAAAATCCCAAAAATGTGGCACGTGTCGCCAGTCAAAGACCAAGAACAAAAGTGAAAGTGTCATGGCAGGCTCGGAGCATGCAGGCTAGCATTAAGGCGCGTTCACACTTATCAAGGCACGGCCAATGGGTGCGTTTATTTGCCCGGCAGAAGTTCTTGCGGATCGACTTGATTCCGCCATAAATAAGCCCAATTCACCCAATAGTCGAATCTGATGGCCCACGAGGCCATTTTTACTAGGGCTCCGAGTCGTATATTCACGACGCAAAAACATGTGACGTCACACGCACTGGTAAAATGGCGTTTGATGATTGAGGTCCTGCAGAGAATTCGTCCATAATTGACTTTGATAGCCAACAAGGCCGAGTTTGCAGGACCCAGAGTTGTTTGGTCAAGGCGTGAGTATTGTGACGTCACGCCTCTGGGACATGTCGCTCGGAGGCCAGTAGAAGATGGCGGCGTCGTGCGAGGATATGATTGGGCCAGGTGCTGCTGGCCAGCCATGATCTCGGATTGCGTTCGGTAACCATGGAGACGTCATCAACCTCATTTAAAATTTTTCTAGGCTGCGATTTCCGTAGCATGAAAATAAACATTATAAAGGAATGAATAATCGATTTGTTAATAATTTTAGGTGAGTTCTCTTTAATCGAGGTGTGAAGTTTGATCTTGGTTCTCGTGGATAAGTATTTGTCGCCGATCCCCTCTTAATGTGAAAGGTTTTTGATATTACAAGGATGAAAAATTTACCCTGTCACAGTGCATCACTTTTCAATGTCCAGCATCCACATAGGACACTTCCCGAAAAAACCAGGTCCCAGGGTTTTTCGGGAAAAGCATAGGTCTATACCTGGGACAGACCTGGTTTTTTCGGGAAGTGTTCTATATGGGGCAATAGTCAGCCATCATGTTTTTATTCCATCTCCCTTGATATCATTGTTCAATAACCTTAAGTAACTTCAAACTCATTAAATCGGGCCATATTCTTTTTTTTAGTGCTAGTAATTTTAGTGACAAAAAACTTCGTCTTTTAACAGCTTTCGAATTTGAGGTCCACCGAATATCCCTTCTTTCAATTTAGCATCGGACATTTGATGGAATTGAGACACTATATACTCGAAACATTGTCCCTTTTTATCTAGTGCTCTTACGAATTGTTTCATGAGACACGACTTAAAATGGAGAGGTGGAAGGAGTACTTTTGATGGTTCCACTAATGGTTCATCGATGAAGTTTTCGGATCATCGTTCTAGCGAAATTCTTTTTGGCCAAAAAATTTTGTTATAAGGATTACCACAATCCCGGCTGCCCCTTAAGCACTAGAAGTAAGGATACTTTGTATTTCCTGATTGGATGTATGTTGTTCATACTTAATTTTGTCTAATTTGATTTTCATGTTACTATAACCTTCTTTAAGTTTTGTTGAATGAGCTATTGAGATCGATGCATATGCGTTTGTGTTGTGCAAAAGGACGGGCTCGAGACTTTGTTTATGCTGGTCGTTATCATGCTGATCAGACCTGAAGACTGAGTTTGACGCCTCAAAATCCATGAGGTACGCTGCTGGCCTACAATTGGTCTCAAAAAAAGTCCATGATCTTTTCTTTTGTGTGGCTATGGCTTTGAATTCATTTAAGGGGACATTCCAATGTGAACGCATAAAAACAAAGGATATTTTCAATCATTTTTTTCTCGGGAACTACTGTATATAAGTGAACGAATGTTTTTTTCTCTTAAAGGTATGATCAAGGAGAGTGCAAAAACATTTTGTTTTATGGTGAAAAATATTTATTTATCTATAAAATAAAACGCATGTGTGCAAAAAATAAAAAGTGTTTTGCTGGCGCTGGTGATTTTGGCTCTCCTGCTGATCGGAAACAGAAAATCGAAAAATTTTATTAATCTAGGTCATCCCCCTATGGTCCGAACCTCCAATTTTTTATTTCATCAAAAATTAACAAAATGGCGGAGTTTTTTGTGAAAAAAAGAAAAAAACTTTCTCTCAGAAAAAGGATTTTTTTCACAAGAAACGCCGCCATTTAGTAATTTTTGATGAAATAAAAAAGTAGATGTTCGGACCATAGCGGCGGTGATATAGATAAATAAACTTTTTCGATTTTCTGTTTCAGATCACCAGGAGAGCCAAAATCACCTGCGCCAGCAAAAAACTTTTTTATTTTTTGCACACATGCATTTTATTTTATACTAGTGTGAAATTTATAGGGTGAAATTTTGTTTTCAGATGAAACTAGAAAAAAAACATCTAAATTCATTTAAATGAAAAAAAACATTTGTCGGATTTCCAAAGATTTTACTGTTTTGAAGGTTTTAAGCTGTTGTATTAGATTACAAAGAATCTCAAGAGTTTACGAAAATTTCAAGGGGGCTTTAAGGTGTTTTTGCAAATTTCCAAAGATATAAGAACCAATTCTAAAGGATTTCTAACATAATACAGAAATAAATAAAATAAAATAAAATTTCAAGGAATTTTAAGGTATGTCAAGCATAGAGAAGAAAGCTCGGAAGAAAGAGAACTAAAAAGACGAAACAGACGCGAATCGAGATAAAGAATTTACAGGAACCAGAAAAGCAAATAGATTTTACAGATAAGATAAACAAACGGCGTGTACAATCTTCGAAAAAATCATTGCTAGAAGTTCAAATGGTATGTGTGGCACTGTGGTTGTAGGAAAAATGACTAAGGATGCTTGGTCTAATGATCGAATCTGCGTAGCTGTTAATGAAAAGAAACTAGCGTGTGTAAGAAAGTCGAATATCACATGTCTTGATGGTGACCACAGAATTGTACTAGAAAAGTATTATAGGGACAAGAACAGAAAAGTGAAAACACTAGTTAAAGAAAGGAAGGATTAAATTAAAGCAGAAGACGAGAAGAAAATGCAAACCGCTTTCGAAGGAAGTAATAGATCTTTTTTTGGCATTTGCCTAAGAACAATAAGAAAGAAAGCAGTAGAAAAGATTTTGTCGGAATTAGGAATAGAGAAGGTGAAATTGTATGTGATACGGGTGGAATAAAATACAGTTATAGGGACACTTAAAAGAAATTATTCGGAGGTGAAGTTATTTTGTAGCACAACTGCGACATAGTAGACGATACGTCTATTACTTGTTTATCACTGTGTGTCCAATGCCGGTCAGATATTGATATTTTTTTGTCCAGCTAGAGATTTTGGTTAGACTTGACAAAACTCAACAGGCTTTCACTTAACCACATCCAATCTGGATTTTTTTATATATGGCTGCGGATCCTGATGCGAATTAGTAAAAAAACATGAAGATTTTATTGAACCTTGATCTGTTATAGAGTTTCAGACGTATTTCAAAACTTCTTAATTCAAAGATTTTTCACATTTCCATAAAATTGTTTGCAATTCATATTTCCGTAAAAATGTGTGCACTTTGTGTCCAAAGCCTGATGAGAGCCCTTAAAAAGCTTTAGGATTTTACTGAAACTTGATTTTTTATAAGGTTGCAAACGTTTTTCAAATCATCCGAAATCAACGGTTTTTCACATTTCCCTACACATTTTCCTAACTGAAGGTCGAAGTAGGAAAAATCATTATATTTTTTTGTGGATCCTTCGACGGATTCGGATAAGACTTGATGAAAAGTTTTTAACTTTTACTGGTGCTCAAAATGATATAGAGATGCTCACTCTTTCTCAAATGTCAAAAATCAACGATTGTTCATAGTTCTGTACAAATTTTTAGTAACTTGTGTCCAAAGCCGGTCAAATATTGATATTTATGTGTCCGGCTACAGATTTTGATGAGACTTGGTAAAAACCAATAGGGTTTTACTTAAACACGATCTGTTAGAGGCGTGCAAAGTTTTGTCAAAACATCTAAAATCGACTATTGATTGCATTTTCCTACATATTTTACGAATTTCAGGCAGAAGTACATCAAATCTGGATTTCCCTGTATTCGGCGGCGGATGCTGATGGAAATTACTAAAAGCTTTAAGCTTTTACTGAAACTTGATCTGTTATAGAAATTCAAACGTTTTTCAAAACTTCTAAATTCAAATATTTTTCACATTTTCGGTATAAGTGACGTTGTCGCTTGGAGTAAGGCATCACTTCGACCAGACACTCCTGCCACTACTCCTTCACCCCTCTTACCGTAGTATGGCGCCGAACCCACTCGCCCGTAGGTTGTATGACTATGAAGAGTTGACGCCCTTTACTCCATATGACCTTGATCATATCGCTATAATGCTTATGCACTTTCTCTCTCACCTGAGCTAGACATGATTTTGCTAAAGAGTTCACTCAAAAATGCAGCACGTGCGTGTATAAAGAAATTCTTGGACTCGTGTGATGAATATGAACATCTAACGCCCTTCACTCCATATGACCTCAATTATCTTGTTCTAACAGTTACCCACTTTCCCTCTCACCTCAGCTACAGGTGCACCAGGATTAATTTTTGCCATGCGAACAAGTAGCGAGGCCTCTTCACTACGCAAGTGACAGCTATTTACAGCATCCTTGAGACAGAAAGTGTCCTTTGAGCGGACTAGCCGAAGTCGTAACTCCAGACCATTAATAAGGAATTTATCTTGATTAAAAACGTCGCAGTGTAAATGACCAATAAGATCAATAGATTTATCAACACTAAAATATTTCTGCCGAGATTTTAACCCTCATGAGCTTCAAAACCGTCCATTTGTTCAGCAGTATCATTATGCCACAGAGATAATGTAAGACGACTGTCTTTGGCAGCTGGACCGTAGTTAAGTAAAGATTTGATGTATGCCCACTTTATAATTAACTTTTATAATGAACCCATTGTGAGCTTCCTATAGATCTTTAATTGTACGCCTTCTTGTTTTTGTATTTTTATTATTTCTTGTAGCGTTT
Organism: Andricus kollari; assembly: GCA_932074435.1. NCBI lineage: Eukaryota > Metazoa > Arthropoda > Insecta > Hymenoptera > Cynipidae > Andricus > Andricus kollari. Next base: position 9,074 of record CAKNWW010305276.1, on the reverse strand, counting down.
GTTCTCTTCACCGTAACACGCTTTTTGATTTTTCTACTTGAGGTTTTTTTCGCTTTCTCACTATATTTGCACTCACGAAGTGAAGCATACCACGATTGGAAAAAAGACTGAGCGACTTGCTTCTTCTTTCTATGTGTATAACCCGAACAGTTCATGATATGTTCCATTTCATCCATTGCACGACGTTTCAAATTTTGACAAGATTCTTTAAAACGATTCTTAACTAGAGGTATTCTATTGTCCATGTTATTCTTAACATTCATACTGGTTCGAAGATCTTCTTTTCGGATGACTCGAGCACCGTTAATTAAGAAAGGGAGAAAACGTCGAAATAAACCTTCGAGAAAGCTACCAATTCCATGCCCCTTCTGATATGGAACTCCAATTTATATTTGTGGGCTAGGGGTCGTGCATAAATAACGTAACACTTGGAGGGGGGATTCTAGCTTAGTGTTACATAATTGTGAAAAACTACATGGGAAATTCGGAAAAAGCATTACATAGGATGGGGGGGGGGGGGGTCTAAATTGTCGGAAAATTGCGATACGTAATTTATGCACGACCCCATTCCTCTTCTTCCTACTTGTGAGGAGTAATAATCTATGTAAAGAATCATTATTTTTGTTTCATCTAGGCAATACGCTTAAAGTGAAGTGTAGTTGTCAGCGTACCGTACTCAAATGGTATTGGAAAACCAAGGTAATCTCTTATATCAATTTCAATTGTAGGAAAACCTGTGCTAAGAACTGGTATGTAGTTGGGTCATGAAAAATGTATAACTTGTGTTGTACCCAAATTGTAATCTATTGTATCTAAGGAAACTCGGAAGAATACTTGCTAGAATAGGTGAGTGTCTAGCAATGTAGTTATCAATTTGAATAGGAATGAGATTATCTAGAGCAAATCCAAAGATACGTGATAATTTATCACTCAGTACCATAAAATGGTGATCAGTCAGACATAATTGTTCACACTATTTTTGTATACTTACGAAACTGCTTTTGAATTTTTCATATTCAAATATAATATGTTGACTTAAATCTGGTAGACTGCTCAGATTATTTAAAAGAGACACAATATTGGCATAAAAAACCCTCATGAAAGAAATTAACACGGGGTTTTTTCCACATAAGAGACATTTCTTCATCCTTCGCCTTTTCTTTCAGGGCAATAAGATCTATCGCATCTTCTGACTTATCTCCCATATTTTCATCAGTCGTTTTATATTTTCTCATACTAATAGGTACGTTATGTTTGTGAAGAAGGTTTATTTTTCTCAATAGATTTTCCATTTTTACTATTACACAGGCCCACAAAAAAATTTGTTTGTTTTGAGTCTTGGATGCCGATATGATATTCCCATGTATTTTTTCCCGCTGAAACCGAATCCGCAACCCATTTTGCCTCTACACGTTAGGATTTTGACATAACCTCAAAAAACACCCGAAAAATCCCTAAAACCGGTCAAATTATTCACCCCATACCACTTTCACCCCCCCCCCCAATTGGTAACCCTATAACACCATAATCTCATAATCCCCTAACCTCGTGATACCATAGCTCCATAACCTCTAAACCCCGTAACCTCATTTAGTAAAAGCATCTGGTTCGGGAAAACAGAACAATTTCGTGAGTTTTTCTTGTGGAACATAGTCATGGGTAAAGTGGGTAAGTAACTCGATAACTACAAAATCTCACAGCACAATAACCTCAAAACCCCTTCATTCTGTTAAAACCACGACCACCATCCCATAACATCAATGAAATGTAACTATTTAATCTAGTTACATGAAACTCGAATATGATAGGTAACTACCATAGTTCATGATAAGGATAGCAGACGTATAATACTCTACTGATTGAAGAAAAAACAAAGTTAATGCAATGAAAGTGTTATGAGGTTTTGAAGGGTTTGATGTTATATTCACCCTGACTGCGTATTCCACAAGAAACACTCACGAAACTGTTATGATTTCGGTTGTGGTGTATGGAGTAACGCAGTGCAGGGGGTTTGAGGTTATGGTGTTGTGGGCTTTTAGGGTTATAGAGTTACTTACCCATGACTATGTGCCACAAGAAAAACTCACGAAATTGTTCGGTTCTCCCGAAACAGATTTTTATACTGAATGAGATTACGGGGTTTTGAGGTTATGGAGTTATGGTATCACGATGTTAGGGGATTATCAGGTTATGGTGATGTACGTTTATCAATTTTTTGTTGTGAGGGGGGGGGGGGGGGTAAAGTGGTATGGAGTAAATTAGTTGAGCGGTTTAAGGGATTTTTCTAGTGTTTTTTGAGGTTATGCGAAAATTCTGACGTCTAGAGGTAAAACGGGCTGCGGACTCGGTTTCAGCGGGAAATAATACATGGGAATATCATATTGACATCCAAGACTCAGAACAAAGATTTTTTGGTGTGGGCCTGTGTTATCATCGTGTTGTGGATATTCATATCCTGCTGTCCCACTGTTCATAAGGACGATACTATTTTAAAATGACTCATCGTGTCTTACATGTACAAAATATACGAGGAAGTTATATTTATTTGAGTGCTACTACACAATGCCCTTGTAGCCGAATCTCTTGTGGCAGCTGTGTTATAAAATTAGAAGTTGTATTTTCAGGAACACACTGAAAAAAGTTTAGTTGGGACAACTAATAAAATTGTTGGGACAACTATTTTAGTTAGTAAATAATGGTACTGCTATTCAGTTAGTTGTGAAAACTATGTTTGTTAGCTGGCGAACAAGTAGTTGCGGTTACTATCTAATTAGGTAGACTTACTATTTTAGTTTGTCAAAACGACTATCTGTAGGTAGTTGAACTTACTAATATAGTTAGTCATGTCTACTAATACATTTGTAGCTATAACTATTTTCTTTTTGTTATATAGGGACTAATTAAAATATCTGTCACTATATCGAAATCTGAATTAAAAAGATCCCAGTGGGCACGTGGGCATCTTTTTCTGGGACATCTTGGGGACGCTCATGTCAGTTAAATGTCAGTTCAGCGGCATTTCAGCTGATAAGACGTTTTGAAAAAAATGTGTCGTTATGCCCACTGGGATCTTTCTAATTTCAGATGCACTTTGTAGGTTAGGATTTCCTGTGAAACTTAAAACTCGTTCGATTTTACAATTTCTTACACACACCTTCGAATACTTCGATATGATCTCCGAATCCTAAAGACATCAAGTGAGCAGCGAGTTATGACGGCCATGTCTAAACTTTCTCCTTATGTTGGTACCATTGTCGCATTCTCAATCGTACCAACCAAGGTGGCAAATAAAATAGTAATGCCTACTACTTTAATTTGTTAGAGAAATCAATTGGTAGTACAGATTACTATTTTATTAGTAAATCTGACTACTAATACGTTACTAACGTAAACTAGTCACGATTACTACAAACGGCTTCCTAAACCGACTACTTGCTCAGTCGGTGTTACTAACTGAATAGTTGTAAGAACCAATGAATGCTTTACTAATAAAAAGGTAGTAGCCCCAACTATTCATTTTTCTCAGTGCATAATTCATACTGCTATTGCTTGGTAAAATAAGGTAAAATTGATCGATATTCATTTTTACAAGTTTTTTATATTTGAGGCTGGAATCCACGAATTAAATTCATCACGATAAACTACCCACTTGACAAGAAATTGTTTTTTGTTTTCGTTGCCCAAATCCTCCTTAAAATGCGAGCTTATTGATAAAACAGAATATTGGATCCTAGTACGAATCACCAATAACAGTAGGACGCATTTTATATTGGGAATTTGTTATTTTAATCCAGCGGTTGATATTGATGTTATTTTACAATTATTTGAAGAAACCTTATGTGCACTATCAGATAAATTTAATGACGTTGCTACCATTATTTATGGTAATTTTAACTGTAGGGTTGGATGTTTGGGTCAGGGTCCTCCTGAAATGTTTACTCATACTGATTTCTGTATTAATCGTGACAGTAAAGACATTGTACACAGCAGGAGGGGGTCAAGATTGGTCGAGGTGATGGAGGATAAGGAATTCTATTGACTAAACGGCAGATCGCGGAGTGACAATCCAGCAAAATTCGCATTCGTGAATGCAGGGAAATAAGGCATAAATGATCTGGTTTGGTGCAATGCTGAGGTACTAAGTTTAATGAATGATCTGAGGGTGGACCATTCTTTACCCTTTTCTGATCATTTCCCTATCTTGGTTTCCTCATGCTGTCTTTCGGCTTCTGTTGGACAGTCTGACATTTCGAAAGAAAAAAAACATAGGCCAGTAGCCTACCTCAAGTGGGACGATAGCAACCAGGAAATCTTTTCGAGCGAACTTTATTTATCAAATAAGTGGTACAATCAGAAGGATATCCACTGGCTTCATGTTTAGATTTAAAAAATCTATTTATATACTCTAAAAAGAGGCCGCTCATCTTTGAGGTCTGGTTATACTGAGTAGTCTCATACTGACAAATTTCAAACATCGATATGATTTTGTACCCATTTTGGACAGCCACTTTTAGCTCATCAGAAACCCATGTTCCCCCTATTTCTTCCTCACTGGTACTGTCTACATGCGGAAAATCTGGCTGTAACTGCAATTCACAGAAAGTCCCACACAAAGGGAACAACAGTTTTCCGTGCATACGGACAGGAAGAACAGGAAGATAACTATTAGTAGGTGTTAATATCCTGCAGTTAACAAGACCCTCGAAATTGAATAAATAATCATCTGGACCAGTTAATTCTTTAAACTCATCACCAATATTAACTTTTGAATGACCTGTGGGGAATTTTCTATATTTTGATATAAATGGATATAATGAACAAACATCCAGATAAGAGATTTTCTTGATTTTAATCTACCAAAGTAACACTCTCACGTCTCAACTATTTCGTATCCTGTTTTTCGACGTCGGTCAGTTTGGGTCCATGTACGATCGAAACGGTCACTGATGCTTTCAGAATTTTTACCGACACCTATTTTTTTATGACGATCAGTTTGATCAAAGTGAGGAAAATCGTGCCAGTAACAACCGTGCAATCGATGAACGGTTTTTTTTATTTTTTACTATATCCTCATAATAACCGTCAACTAATACACCTTCAGGTAAACGGTATTCCAGAGCTCGACCAGCGTGGATTATTTCTAAATCTAATTAACGCTCTACAGTCAAAAGCCATTCGATAGCCTTTTTCAATTTTGCATTTGCTAAGGGACCGTACTTAAATTACGTAATAGCTCAAGGAGGGGGGGGGTCGAACTTTAGGTTATTATTCCTAAAAACTACGGAGCAAGCTGATGCAATGATGACACTTTCGACAAAAGGAATAACATTAGTTACTTTAATCAATAATATTAATATTAGTACAATCCGGCGCTTGCAGTCAGCCACGTTGCATTGGGCTAACTCCCCAATGCAACGAATTATGCGGTTACGTCACCAGTATCGCACAGTGCCACCCACAATAGGCCTCTCTCGGATGGAGGCCATGGTTCAGTTGGGAGTGTCAATACGACCGAACCGAGGCGACGACCAGGCAATGGCCCCGGACAAACCCGACAACATCGATTTAAGTGGTCGGATAAACTCAGGAGGGACATCCTTACCTGTTGGCAAAGAAGGTATCAGGTATCCTTTTTACGTAAAAATGAATATGAAGCTCTTTATTGGCAAGAAGAAGAGCAGCATCCTCCAGCGAACATAGCACCCGTTCCAGTAAGACCACCTTTACAGATAGCCGATAATGCCAACATGAGAAGTAGGAGATCTATCCACCAAAGAGTATTTCTCAGGATGGTCAAATTATCAGAAGCTAATAATATTTTTCCTGATTTGCTCCACGAAGATGTTAATCTCTGAAATCTGAACTGTGTTGTTGACGAGAAGGCGGTCTTCCTGCTTAGCGACAGTAGAAGTAACGATACTTCAGTACGCTTGAGTAAGACTCGCGAACGTATTGCACAGATTCAGTTTAAAATTGAAACGGCGAGACGGCATGCATCAAATATTCAGTGCGTGATTAGCTACATAACATCAAATAAAAAATTCACTCCAAAAGTCGGGGTACTGCTCGAAACTCATGGAAAGCAAATCACACACTGAACAAGTGTAAACTGTTGACCATCAAGCAGCCAAAGGCAAAGTTTGCAGGCTCCAGAGGAAGAGTGTTCACTAATTACTGCTGAAGAAGTGAAGAAAGTTATCGCTAAAACTAAGAACTTTTCAGCGCCAGGGCCAGATGAAATCAACAACTTTTGGTGGAAGAAGTTCACTTCTACGCACCAATATCTAGCTCGTATATTTACTACTTTCTTAAACAGAGAAAAACCCATGCCGCAGTGGCTAGTGGAAGGACGCACGGTATTGATCCCTAAGACCGGAGATTTGTCAAGTCCACAGAACTACAGGCCCATAGCTTGCTTAAATACCAGCTACAAACTATTCACTGGTATCATCAAAGAGAGGATATTAACATCTATCAAGCTGGTATAGAGTGCAATAATTGAACAACGTGGATGCAAGAGAGTTCTGGCAGGTTGCATGGAGAACCTGTTAATAGACAGGTGTGTTACCCAAGACTCGATCAGGTATCTACGCAATCTGTCCATGGCTTGGATTGATTAACGTAAGGCATTCGATAACACGAACCATGAGCTACATTTGACAAAAGACAAGTGACTACCAGCTATATCACATATAAGAGGGGGGTCTTCCAAGGAGACACTCTAAGTCCGATACTTTTCTGCATCTCTCTCTTGCCTCTATCTATTGTGCTCAGACGCAAAAGCTCAGGATACATGTGTGGCCCGCCGAACGCAAAGAGAATATAAGGTCAACCACCTTTTATACATAGACGACCTGAAACGCTTTGCTTCCTCGAAAGAGGACCTTAACATACTTGTGGAGGCGTTCAATAGGTACTCTAAAGCGATTGGCATGAGCTTTGGACTGGACAAGTGTGCCTGCGTCCACCTACACCAAGGACGACTAGAAACTACACCATCGAGTGACGATCGGCATGTTCAACTCACACGTAAATATACAAGGCATCACACAGCAACCATATTTTTATCCTTCGTAAATTTCAAGTCCCGTAAAATTCTCCTGAACATGAAGTATCCACAGCAGCGTTGCGCACTCTGACTCCGCTGTGTCTTTGGGTTGTTAAGCTTATCGGGTTTACCTCATTAAGAACTTGAGAACTCACAAAGAGCTAACATGTTATATACCAAATTAAAGGACGTATTTCGCTTAAAAAAAGTGATAAGCCAAAAGTTGAATGTAGCCCACTGACTGCTGCTCCAGGACGCCCAAATATACACTACGCAATTCATAGAGAAGTCAACAATCGTCAACTTTGCATTAAATTATAAAAATATGTTACGAGATATCATGGGTGAATTCTAGATAGTATGAGTCCTTAGTGTGTGTGTACATCAAGGAGCTGTCGGCGTTTTTAGCCCATACGCGCCCCCAAGCGTTATTTATTGATAAAACTTGGAAATCGCGTCGTCCACCGCGCGCGCTCACCACTTGAGAAGACAGGTGCTGCACAGTGGGCTGAATCGGAAATTTACTATTCAAAATCACCTACAGCTTAAAATTCTTAACCGATTTTCAAATTTTTTGTCAGAAGTGATCAGCAATAGTTGCATAAGAGCGTCTACGGATTAGATTTTTCAATTTTTATCACTTTCTGTTTTTTATATAAATATACAAAGAGCGAAAATCAGACATTTTTAAATTATTATTTTTTATCTTTAAATAAATAACTTCATTATTCCCATTTTTTTATTTTATAAACAAATTGTATAAACAAATGCATAATTTAGGATTTATTGGCAGAAAGTAATCGTTTTTCTCTCTAATCGACTTCAAATTACATAAGTAGAGATTTTTAGTGACGAAGAATTGTCAATCGATATTATTTGTTTATTTTATGAAAAATTTTTTTAAAGAAATGCATAGTTTGACCATCTATAGATAGAGAGTAACCGTTTTTCTTTATAATCGTCTTTAAATGATATTAGTGGATATTTTAGTGGTGCATACCTGTCACTCGATATTATTTGTGTATTTTATAAACAAATTTTATAAAAAAATGCATAATTTGGCAAATTTATGGGCAGAAAGTAATTGTTTTTCATTATTAACGCCTTTAAATTATGTATGTGGTGGTGTTCAGTTATGAATAATTGTCATCCGATATTGTTTGTTTATTTGACAAACAAATTTTAAAAATAAATTCATAGTTTGTCCATTTATAGACAGAAAGTAATCATTTTTCTTTCCGATTGTCTTCAAATTATATAAGTGATTATGTTTAGTGGTGAAGACTGCTCGATTGATATTATTAGTTTATTTTATAAATAAATGCATGAAGAAGAAACCGTTATCTCAAGAAATCATCAAAATGCTTAAAACCCCTTATTGGCACTGTTTTTCCCGTGATATGTGATATCAAAAGAAATATTTCCTGTTATTTTCTACAAAGTTTAAATGCGTGCGTTTTTTTTTTGCGCTGTGTTGATACAAATAAGAAATAAATGGTACAATTCAGTGAATACGCAAAGTTAATTGTTACATTATTTTTTTTCCCCGTTGTAAGGGATCATACTACACTTAACGGTAGATTTTGATTCCTCACACGTAAAAACCCATCTCTTTGACAATTTACGATGTTTTTATTTATTTGTCTAAAAACTGCATGTTTAAAAACATGTTTAGTCTTTTTTTTTACTACGCCACTGCCTTACGACGGTAACCTACGCCACTGATATTGAAAAATTCAGATTCCCCATATCTCAAAACCGCTAGATACCAAAACTCATCGAAAGATCTTGCTTCTGAGAATTATTTCCGCCTTTTTAGCTGTTTCGGACCACTGTGCATCCTAGATCTTCCGCACCTCGCATATACCTACCTCGAGATAAAGGGGGTAGAGGCTTGCCTTGGAGGTATGAAAGCTTAATTTCTTAGCCAACTCAACAAGATGCCGGCTTGCCAGCGTCAGTCTCATTCCATCTCAAACCGGATGCAAAAGGCTGTTCTTCTGGGATCACTTCATCTGGTCCGTCA
>CAKNWW010305262.1:0-15763 GCA_932074435.1 Andricus kollari | reverse complement strand
ATAGTCAGACTTTCGCGACAAGATGTTTGAATCACGAATAAAAGGCTGTCTTGGGGGTATGAAAGTCTCGTTTCTTAGCCAACACAAAAAGATTCCGGCTTGCTAGCGTCAGGCTCATTCCACCGCGAACCGTATGAAAAAGGCTATTCTTCTGGGATCACTTCATCTGGTCCGTCAACACCGTTTCGCGTAAATTTCCCGCTCTTGCTTACCTTCTAGGACAGAAGGAGTAGAATTGGATGGCGTACACATTCCATTCGTGATTAGTTGCTTTAAAGAACCATGACCGTAGCTCCCAGAGCCTACGACTTTTCACATAAAGGAGGAACGTCAATGGGTGCACTAAAAGCCACTTTCATCTCTCACGATTGTATGTCCCATCAAGTTTGTAGTTCCAGGTCAGGGGAATGAGTACATTAGTCTTGCATATACGTTTTAAGTTTACGAGTCAAATTTACCACTCCTAAAAAAACGGCATAAGACACTTCTAGCGTGGAAGCAGTTGGCACCGTCAACACTTTGTTGAATTTCAACTTTAACTACGTAGATGTATACTTTAGTCAAAATGCAACGGAAACCCCAGACAAAAAAGAATTTATACGAATCGGGGCGAATCAAAATTTTTGAATGCACGTGAATTCTGTTTTCTGATTCATTTAAACGAGTTAAGACGCAATTGGATGTATTGAGACCAATGTTGAAGCGTTTTCGTGCTAACGTATTGAAGTGAATTCGCTGACTTCAAAATTTTGCACCGTATTTGTACCTATAGAAAGATTCAAAATTGAAATACCGCCTGCTAGAAATTACACGCACTGACACACTGGTGCAATGCGTCATTGTAGCAAAGCGGGATTTGCGGTGTGTCTCAGTCTTTCCAATTCAATTCGTATCAATACATTCTTTTTTGCTGTGAACCAGGGTTTCATTGACCGATGAGATATATTGGGAGCACGAAGAAGAATTGTTCTGATGGGACATTTACACAGTGATTTTTTCAATCAAGATAAATTCCTCTTTAATGGTGTTCAACTTAGGGTTCGACTGGTGCGTTCCAAGGATGCTTTTTACCTTATGGATCCTACTAATCAGGCTTATTTCCATATTGAGGAAGCATCTATTCTTATCAGAGGTGCAAAAATCAGCCGTGGTAATCTTATTGCACACGTAGAAGCTCTATCTCGAGGCAAGGCCAACCATTCACTCACCAGAGTAGACGTCAGGTCTGCAAAGACGCTGCAGCCCATCAACGCGTCCTGTCAATGGCCTGGATTGACTCCCGGAAAGCTTTCGTTTCAACCTCTCATAGACTCATCATCTGTCTGTTGGAAAGCTTCAAGGTGCATCCATACATAGTGAGATGCATAGAGAGATTAATGCCTCTTTGGGAAACTAGATTTACTATCTCATCTGGAAATTATCCTGTGACAACAAACAACGTCACCTTCCAGAGGGGCGTCTTTCAGGGCGATACCATGAGCCCTTTACTTTTTTGCATCACACTTCTGCCTCTATCTCTCGCACTACGAAATTCTTCTGGATACCTCTGTGGCGACACTAACCAGCGCGAGCATAAGGTCACTCATGTATTTTATATGGATGACCTGAAGCTCTATGCCTCTGGTAAAGGTAAACTTCACACTACCACAAATATCGTCAAGAAGTATATATGAGAGATTGGTATGGACCTTGGATTGGATAAAGGTGCCAAAATTCGTCTGAAGAACGGAAAGATTGTTGGCGTTCCCGAGGACCCTGAGCTTGTGGATATAAGTGTTATTAGACATCGTAACACTGGAGAGACCTATACATACCTGGGCGTGCCTCAAAGCCGCATTCAGGACGTAACATCAGTAAAGGAGTCTCTCAGAAGCAGATACAAGCATCTTCTTCGACAGATTTGGTCTTCCAATCTGTCAGCTTCGAACAAGGTATCTGCGACTAACATGCTTGCCGTCCCGGTTCTACTCTACTCGTTTGGGGTACTTCAATGGACGTAGAACGAACTTAAGGCCCTAGATGTCACCACACGTAAGATCATGCATATGCAGAAAAGCTTGCATGACAATCCGTCAGTTCCGCGATTATACATTTCACGCCGCCAAGGCGGGCGCGGACTTCTGAATGTCACGGTCTTCATAACCGAATTGTTCTCAGTACAGCTTACATCGTAGCCAATGGCAGAGATCTTCTCCTAAAAATATTCAGGAACCACGAGATCATTGGCGAAGAAGCGTTCCTTTACAAAGCCGCGGAGCAAGCGACCGAGACCCTTGGCCTGAATTTTAACCCCAGAAGTGAGCAAAGTGCATTACTCCATTTAGATGCGTCACTTCTGAAAGCTTTCCTCAGATCATCAGGGCTTAATTCAGGTACAGAGGGTTTTATTATCGCATACCAGGACGGTGTCACTTCTACCTTAGCATACCGTGACCGAATTTTATGTCAAGAAGTTCCCAGGGATAGGTGCAGAGCGTGTCATGCACACGCTGAGTACCTGGAACACATACTATCGGGGTGTCCCACCCACGCAGATAGGACGTACATCTACAGAAATAATGCTGCCCTAAGAGTGCTGATTACCATCTTTGTCGCTCTTACGGTGTTGGCCGCGACCTTGCCCTGCCGAACGCTCCAAGGGAGATAGAGTCAATTGTCCAAAACGAGAAGTGCCAAATTTTCTGGAACCACGATTTTCGTACAGCCGTCTCCGTTGCACACTCGAGGCCTGACATTGTTCTCCAAGACTTCGAGAAACGAACTATATTCGTGATCGAATTCTCTGCCCCGGTCGAATACAACATCACTGCCAAGGAGAAAGACAAGGAGGAGAGGTATCAAGACCTTAAAAGGGAGCTGCAAAGACTGTACCCAAAATATTCGGTACAAGTAATTGTCCATGTGATAGGTGCTTTCGGAGCTGCGAAACTATCACTTGTTCGTAACCTTAAAGCCATACCCGCGTGCCAAAAATATGACAAGGCACTTGCGAAATGGGTGCAGAAAGCTTTCATCCTTGGGTCGCTTCGTGTGCTCAAAACACACTATCACAGCACAATCACGGTAAAATCTCAGCTGCAACTACGTCTCACTACCGGGAGATAGGTGGTTACAGTCTGCGACGAGTTCAAAACGATGATCCGGCAAAAGTCTCGTTCACCCTGAGGACACGGAAAGACCCAAGGACGACCGCCTTCTGCATTTGCCCCGCAAGTGTCTTAGCATTTTCTTGACTCGCAGGGATGCTTTTCAGGCTATTAACCAGCGAAAAATTGGACGTCTAAATGTCTAAGTGCACAGTTGCGCCAGTGGCCAACAATTTGCACAGTTGTACCACCGGCCTTCGACGTGCACAGTTTGGCCATTGTACGTAAAAATGGTCAATAAACACGAGATGAATGGCAAAGGAACAAGATGGCTCACTTCTAAAATCAGAAGTAAAAAAAGCAGAGGTTAAGAAATTCTGTCAACAGGCACTCTTTAAGAAAATGCACGGAAACTTTCACACAAATGTAGAAGATCAGTCCTTGTCGAAGAAGCAAGCTGTTGCTTTCCTCAGATCATCAGGACTTAATTCAGCTACACAGGGTTGCATTTTCGCAGGCCTTGTCCACAAGATACACGACGGTTTCGCCAGCATGTCATTATGGTTTCGTATATAGTTAACAAAGAACCTCGGTGGCTCAAGCGGTTCTGCGCTGGGAATTAACGTTAGAGGTCCGCGTTTGGAATCCTGTGCCGGTACGACTGGAAATTTGTCTATGCACTTTTACCGCGGTTCCGGTGGTTCAGATCCCACCTGAAGCTGTAGGTCCTCTCATCATACACGCAACTGTAACCCAGTCCGTCTATGGTATGGTAAAGCCAAGCTCTGCTCAATATGTCCTTAACTGATGATATATACCGTGATATCCTTATTTTCTTCTTGATAATGTAGGAACTAATGGGGTCGACCCATAGTAGTTATATGTATAGTCGAGTATAGAATGCTTTACTAAATCCTGGGCATATTTCCATTACACTGTAAATTAAACCAAGCATAAGGAGTTTAAAATTCTATAAAATTTTTGAAAGAGATTAAATATACCTAAAAGATCCCATTCGCCGTTGGTGATAAAACTGCTGATGTCTCCTCCAGCTTCATCTTGTAATTGTAAATCAAGCTGAAAAGAAAAATTTGATAAATTATTCCAATGGTTTTTTTTAGATGAAGTTTAATTCTACTAAAAAGTAAGATTACAAAGGAGAAGTTTGGTTTTATGAACCACCGTATGGTGTTGCCAAGGACAGGTTTTATCCTACGTAATTACACCCGCTCCCTTGTAATTCAATAAGGCCTGTAGCCTGCGATTCGATTCGTCTTGAAACACGTCTTAGGACACTAAAGGATAAGTTATATGCATTTTTCAGGACAGAAAAAGCTTATATTTATAGTTGACCACTAGAGCAGTCGTCAGCAAGCTAGTGAGTCAAAATCTCGTGCAGTATCTGCCGCCGCCTAGAAGGTCTTAACTACTACGGACGCTTCCTTTTTTAAGCGGTTCCAGTGATGGGGATTAAGATTCAAAACTAAAAATTCTTAAATTTCGAAATCAAAATTTTGAAACTTCGAAAATCAAATTCCGTGAATTTTTGCGATCAAAACGACTCTTGGGAACGTCTTAAAAAACTAAAAATAAATTAACTATAACACTTTTAGTTTCAAATTCAATGTTCATTATATTTCGTCAAAACATTGATTATTAACTTCACAAGCACAATTTTAAATATATATAATCGTAAAAAAGTCACAGATTTCGAATTCAAGACTTTTAAATCGCTAATATAAGAGTTTAAAACAAAATTGATTTGTTACTTTTTATTCCCATTAACTATCCCGTCTAACAATGAATACCAGCCAAGGAAAGCTAACCCATCTCAGGAAAAACGTAGCGTTGACGAACACAGCCCGGCAAGCGAACAAAATTTGATGAAAAAAAAAGTTTGATGACGATTGCACTAGGGTGGGTCGAAAAAAACTAAAATTAGAAATTCTAAACCGTTAAGCACTAAAACGTTTAATTTGGAGTCTCTTAAAACCTGTGCAAAATTTAAAATAGATCGATCAATTTCCTGAGATTTTATTATTTTCAGTTTTCCTAGAACGAAATCTTAGATTATTGATCAAATTAGTTACAATTTTACAAAGATAAGGGGCTGCAAATAAAAATTTGCATTCCCAGGTTGTTTTGATTTCCAATTTTGTTTTTGACTCACCAAAGTGACCACCAATTTTCTAGCATTATGAATCCTCTATAAAAGAAGCGTATGTGATACGAATTACTACAAATCATAAAAAGTAAAATACATAGATTTTTGATCATTTATAGGCATCGACTTGAAAGACGCCCCTCTTTCGTTGTCGCACGGTAATTTCCAGATGAGATAGTAAATCTATTTTGCTAATGGCGCATCAATCTCTCTGTGCATCACACTATATGTGGATGCACCTTAAAGCTTTCCAACAGACAGATGATAAGTCTATGAGAGGTTAAATCGAAAGCTTTCCGGTAGTCAATCCAGGTCATTGGCAGGACGCGCTGATGGACTGCAGTGTCTTTACAGACGCACCTATCATTAGCAGGTTCTCTCGACATCCTGCTACACCTTTTTTCGAGCTACGTTGTTCGTACGTCTCTCGCCACACAGGCTCAATTCTTCGGGCAATCCTGTTGTTCAGCATAGCTGTAGAGATCTTATACAGTATTTTCAAACATTTGGTTATTGTAACCATATTCAGCAGAAACCCTTCGTACAGGGATCCTCTATCCGCAACCCGAGGATTCGGTGGCTTTGCCATATGCCCTTCGTTTCGATTCTAAAGGATATATATATATATATATATATATGTTATTTTTGTATAAATTATAAACTTAAAATTTGTATTTGTTCATACGATAGAATATGTAAGGCTGAAGCAGAAAAAGGGTAATGAGAAACTGTTTGACAAAGAGTTGGAAAAACATAACCTTTATATACAGAACAAATTCTAAAACATTTACTCGAATCCTGATACTAAAAAACAAGATAAAATACGCATAGTACATCTAAAAGTGCTTTAATTATTCAAAGTTTCTTCATTCTTTCGTATATAATTTACGATTCTTCTGTAAATTATAAGACTAGTTTTTAAGGCGACTTTTAAATTTCGCGCAATGTGTAAAGAACTCAATTTTGCTTGCGTGATATTGATACTTGATATTTCGTAACAGATTTTCAGTTTTTTTAATTTTATTACCATTTTTGTTGGTGAAGGTGGTTCTGCATTTACTTGAAACTTGTAGGGTGTTTTATTACATTTTTAAGGATAACCTTCTTCAATTTTATCCAATTTTTATCTTTTTTGGTCTAAAAGAGATTTCACGGTTTCATCCAGCCCTTTGAGAATCCAGAGGAGTGATTGTTCCACCCCTATATAAGTTACTTTTGATCTTATATATTTTTAATAAAGTTACACAAAACGCGCATACACAGAAAAGAAAAATAATTGGTTTATTAAAAATTTTTATTGTTATGAGCTAACTATATAACAAATCGAAAATTTCACTCCTTTTTCGCAAACAAATATTCTTTGCCATCTAAATGTTTTATTTTTAAACTGAACTTATTTAAAGCAAAGCTATGTGCATACTTACAAGTAATTTGCAGTCAATTTATGTCAGTCTTCTTCTTTATAATTATATTTGGTTGAAAATACACCAATATGTATAACTGAATCATACACGCGAGCTGTTGTCATTTTGCAGATACACATTTAAATAAGGGGAACTGTCATTAAACATCCATGTCACTTGGTACCAGCTTGACACGTGACAAGTGTTTTCCCGCCCTTATTTTTTGGAAATTTTTCTTCTAAATAACGCAACTGGGAAAATCCCTTTTCACAACACGAACATTGAAAATGGCGGCTTTCGTAGCCTGCGAAGCGAGGCGAAAGTGGGGGTATGCAGATGAGCGGGCTTGTGATTAGTGGTTTGGAAACTCTAGGGTTTGTAAAGTAGTTTCGTAACCGCTTCGCAGACAACGAAAGCCGCCATTTTTGATGTTCTTTTTGTGAAACACAGCGTATGCGGCATGGGGGGGAGGAGGTATTTCATGGAAATCTTCTGTATTAGAAATTAATGTTACGAAGCGTCGTCTGTTATACAGGTCCATCTATTAAAAGATTCAAGTCTGAATTTGAAATTGATCAAATTTTAATTCATCTTTCCATATTACGTTGCGTTGTACTGTCTCTCCTTTCTCTTTTTAATGCATCTCTTTCGCTTTCTAACTGGTCGACGCCCTTTTGAATATCGTTCCCGTTTTCGAGAAGGAGAAGACAGCGCCGAGCGTCATCCCCATGAGAGCAATATGTCCAAGCATGCCAGAAAGAGGCTCAGGGTCCGGTTCGATGGAGCAGACCCATCAACCACGAGGAACGAGGAAAAAAGGGAGAAACCTGCAACCAAAGCTAAGAGAAAGGAATTCCCTAGATGCGTACGACCCTAAACGGTTTTGGTAAAAACAGTCGTGGGAACAACCTATGCCGAGTTCCTACAGTTTCTCAAAATTAAGATCAAGCCGGACAGTCTTGGCGAAGCCAGACAGAAGGCAGGTCCAGGCTGAACCTCTGCTATGAACGAGGGAGTTAAAAAGGGAGTAAACGTACGCGAGCTTGCTGCCCGCACCGAAGTCGATATCCTCCTAGGCCTCGATGAGACGACAGAGGACGATTTGATGAAGGTCGCTCTGAAGTCGCCACCTGGCGATATGCGAAGGTCCTGACGGGACAAAGTCCTGCTGGAGGTGCGGTAAAGAGGGGCACAGGGTTGTAGATTTCGAAAGTACATCACAGTTCTACATTCGCGGTGAAAAGGAGGGAGGATCCTGGACAGACCAGCTTCAAGGAACAATGAAGTGCTCGACCTCATGGAAATCTTGGAACTGATAGCAAGAATAAATGATCTCCAACACGCTGAGACATAGCGCTGAGTTCAGAGAAGAAACGGTCCCACCCTAATGTAATGCGAAAGCAGTTTCGGGATACATCTCTACCAAGATGGAAAGGATGGTGTTTTTTATTGAGTGGAAATCTTACACGTTCGCGAAGTGTGGACCCTTTTCCAGATTTTTGATGATTTCTGATGATTCCTCGAAAAAAAATGTATGCCAGTGTCTACATCTTTTCCATTCCCATTCTTACTCCTTTCCATCCTTTTATCTTTATTTCTTCCAAGTATGCGTTAATTATATTAAATAAAAGTGGGCTCATATGAAAATCTTGTCTTATTCCTCTCACTAACCGGAATCTATCTGCTACTTGATCTTATACCTTATCCTGCCTTTTGTCTCTCTACAAAATTTCCGATACTCTCTCTATTAAATCCTTTCTTATTCCCTTCTTGACCATACATTTTTCGATTTTGTCTCCTCCTTCTCCCCTTTCTCCCTTTCAATTCTTTTATCTAACAAATAATCAAGAACACATATATTTTCTATTACCCTGATTAGTAGGTAGGTAGGAGGAGTTCTAACGCAAGAGTCCTACGTAGCGACATTACCGACATGGTTCTGTCCCATGCTAAAAAATGTAATTCATATCCGTGTTAAATCTAGAATATTCGAGATCGATGTGGATAGTATTTCAATTAATAAAATGACGATGATGCAATATCCGCTGCTACACTTAAGAGTATGTGATAATTGCAATGGAATGTTGTTCACTAAATTTAAGAATCATTTTCAAAGAAGCAAGTTTGATATTTCAATAACAAATTCCTCTGTGGTACCTTTGATATTTGCCGACAAACAAATTATTTAAACATTTATAATTACATTATAAATATGCTTCACCCATCCGAAATAATTTCTTGGACGCTTGTAATATCAAATTAGATGTAAATTGTTCTCGACATTCCAATCTCAGGTCTTCCGATGCTTTACTTCAGAGCAAACGTATTCACAACGTCAGTTATGGGTGAGAGATGGATTCATAGAAATAATAGTAAGTCCACACTTCGGGGATGTGTAATCAGAGTTCGTCGCCCAAAGGTTTTATTAATGTTAATAACAAAAACAACTTCACTACTATATAAGCAGATATTTTCTCCTGAGTTCCTTAGTAGAATATGAACCTTCATGCAAACAACTTAAATAAAAGTGATAGCAAACTCGTAATTTCGAACGCACTTGTCTAGTTTTATGTATTTAAGTGTTTGAGTGATTATAAATTGACCAGTGAGCATATTTTTAGGAATATTTTAAAAATGAATTAAGAGCAGTGCTAGAGACTTAGTTAAATGAACTCCTGAGAAGAGGAAAAAACTTTTCTTTGGGTCAACAAAAAATAAAATTCAATCTCTGGTTGGGATTTTGAAAGCGAGAAACCGAAAATTCAAGAAGCTACGAAGACGAGGAGCAGGGATCCATGAAGCTGTGGACAAAAAAAGTATCAAGTGGGAAGATATGACGACTGCCATGAAGAGTCGCATTAGAACAGGTTTAATAATCAATTTAACTCATAAGGATTCAAATAGCTTTTTATATGATGCAAAAAAAAAATTATTGCGCGAATCAAAAATACTCTTAAAATTATGGAGGGTTTAAAAATCAACGTCATTTTAGCTGATAAGTTCAGTGCATTAGAAGAAGGCAGGGAAATAGAAGAAATAAAATTTGCTAACACCAAAAACGAAACTATTCTTGAGTTGACAGATATTGGCAAATGGTTTGAGATTAAAGTAAGAGAGAAAATATTGTTTAAAGTTCAAGAGTTTCAACAAATAAAGTCTAATTGAAAATTAAAAGAGATTATTTATTTAAATGTGAATTTCAATAAATATTTACTAATTCTTATCTTCATTACGATACTGAACTCAAACATGATGAAATACAATTTTTTATTAGTTTACATGATATACCGAAATTTGAGAAATTAAGTAATTTATGTATAAATGTTTATAGTATAGAGTCTTACGAAAATAGTAAGAAAGAGGAAATTGTTCGGCTTCATTTAAGTTAACTTAAATCAGACCAGTCCACAATTCATCTTCTTATGACGGAAATACAGAAATTGATTTAAATGAGGAAGACGATGATATATTTGAAAATAATCAAATTTATCACTTTGCATGGAATAAAAATCTATCCCGATTGGTAAAATCACAATTTACAAAGGCTGATTGTCGCACTTGGTTCTGTGATCGATGTTTATGTCATTTTAAATTTGAAAAATCTTTGAATAATCATAGAGTTGACCGCGATAATATGAATAAATGCAGGACAATACTACCAACTAAAAAGAATAACATAATAAAATTTAAAAATTAGGGACTTAAAGAATAAGCCCCTGTGGAAATTTACGCTGATATAGATTTCTTGTTAGAGAAAACTTCAGATGTAGAACGAACCAATTACCAAAAACATGTCCTGACAAGTTTAGCTTCTATAAACATTGCAATGTCGATGATTCTCTTCTGGACTTAAAGATTATAGAGGAGAAGACTGTATAAATTGGTTTATGAAAGAATTAAATGTGTGTCTGAGGAAGTATATTTACTTCTAAAAAATATTATCCCAATGGAGCATTTAACATTGCATCAAGAGCATGAATTTAAAATGACAAAAAAATATCACATTTGTAAAAAGCCTTTTGCAAATGATGACATTAAACACCGCGATCATGATCATTTTACAGGTAAATATCGCGGTCCAACTCATGAATGATGTGATATTAACTATAAAGACTCGCATGTGACTCCTGTAGTTTTTCATAACTTATCAGGGTATGATGCCCATTTTTTAATAAAAGACTTAGCAACAAGTTTTAAAGGAAGAGTTCAATTATTACGTATAAACAAAGAGAAATATATATTTTTTACAAAACAAGTAAAGCTTCGATGTATTGACTGTTTTAGATTTATGCCTAGTTCTTTTTAAAAATTTGCAACGTATTTGAATAATTATGAGAAAAAATTACGAGAAAATATTGCGCAAATGATTGCCAATTTAATTAGTTGACAAGGAAGGGTTTTTTTGTCTTATGATTGTATTGATAGTTGGGTAAAACTGGGAAAAACAAATGCCAGTAAAAGATGCTGTTTATTCAAAAGTAAACGATTTTCCAATCCTCTCACATAAATTTTACTAGCATCTTTGAAAATAGTTTCTAAGATTTCTTTTACAAACGTACAAGGTACATCATCAGTATTCCACGGTAGGCTACGAAAATTATATTCCAGCCAACGATTCATACATCTATACTTCTATGGGATGCAGCTCCAATCACAAGGAGGTTGAAACAAAACGAAATAAGGTTCCGCCTCATCACTGATTGAAACTATAGCCAATTCTTTCAACATATATTCATTAACTGGACACCTAAAGCCCTGCACATCCATCACGTACTCCATTTCGCGAGCAACTAAACTGATTCAATCTGTTTACAATAGTTCGATACCAGCTTTTTCACCGCACTGCTTATTGGTTTATATTAAATTACACGATCCTGTAAGATTAGGCAATATGCTGAAGTGTGAGGGGGAAAATTATCACTGGGCTTCAAATTCCAAGCGAACGTCAACAGGTCCATATTTGAATGATTAATTTTGTTTCGAACAATCAAAAATAACTAGAGGTGCATACTCTATAAATTTTCCTCACGATAACAACAGTTGTAATTCTTTGAATGGTAAAAACCATTCTATTCTGTTAATTTCAATTTTATACAACTCATTAGGAGCTGTTTGCAAGATGGCATTTGCATCACTTTTTGATCTTGTCAAAATAAGTTCATGTTTACCATTAACCCTCGGGGGCCATACCTCTCGCCAGTAACGTGAAGGACATACGGATGCAAATATTTTTTTAACTATTTTTAACAGTTGCTTGAAAAAATGTTAATTTTGAAAAGGTAAAAAATCATATCCAGTTCAAAAAATGTGTTTATTTGAAAAATCCAGTACACAATACATCCATTAATGCTTAAATTAAATATACATCTATGCATTCATACATATTCCGCGAGTCGGCTGCTGTGTTATTGATGCCCACTGACGAGTTTACGATGTACGAGACAACACGGAAAAGAAAGAAAATCATTTTAAAAAGTAAATACTTACGTATTAGGCGCTAATAATTGCAGAAATGCTGTATATAGTGGCACTTGACAAAAATTAGCAGAACCTCATTTGTGACGCCGAGGCCAAACGGGTGCAAATTTGGCCTAAGGTAACTTTTCGACGTTTCCAGCAGAGTAGCTGTGGAGCGACTGACGGAAAGCTGTTGCTGTACGATTACGCCGAAGTATAGACATAATTATCGTACAAGATAGGGAGCTCTGCAGTGCGTGCCCTGGGATGGAGGGACATTTGAAATTTTCGGTCTGCTCGATTTGCACTCGTATGGCCTCTGAGGGTTAACAATGATTTTGTGATAATTTTTAACAAAGCCAAATATCATGCTAAGTGGTATGGATAAATCTAAATGACCAATTGTATTATTTAATGATTTTGCATCATTATTTGTTTCAAGCCAACCAGTATTCTCTACGTAATGTGATTGCCCAGGATTTAAAGATATATATTTTGTCATAAGACTAGTGAGACCGACATTTTTATTTCTATCAATTTCAATAGCATTAATATCATATCTTGCTTCTTCGAACAAATGACAGATGGCGTTAAAAACTAACGCTGTGAATGTTTGTCAAAAATTATGGGAGTTTCAATGTTTGAAATTTCCTCTTCCATGCCAAACAATTAAACGTTAATATACGCAAATACAGACACGAGCACCAAAAATCTTGAATCTTTTTATTCTCTTCTTTTTGCGAGCGGTGTAATCTTGACGCACAGCCTTGTCCATAGCAGCACGTTTTGAGGTGTTAACCCTTTGACAGCTCGTTGTTGACTGATTCGCTTGTGCCATGGTACTAAAGTATTATAGTCAGATCCAACATTTTTATTGTAAACGATAACCATTATTGTGAAGACTTGATGTGTAGTCTGGCTGTTATAATTTCTCCACGAAAATGAACCAAATGTCCGTCTTGATCAAAAAGCTCGCAAGTGTATATGTCCTATTGTCTTGACGGCGACCGGCAAGTAAATGATATGCAATGGAACTTCCACTATCTTATATCCTGGTGGTAGAAGGGGAAAAAATTCATGAATAGTGTGCACTTTTTTACCATTGATGTATGCGCGTACAATTTATTTTGACCAATGTCTACATTGGGAATTGAGTTGAAGGTTAGAAATTCAACAAGAGCAAGAATCAATGAATCATCTATGATGACGACTAGCGTTTGACTGACTTGCAATCATTAGTCTCTGCACTTATATAAAGCTTATACATACTTTTAGATTTTAATTGATCACATAACAATTTTAGAGATAAATGCCCACACACATCACACCTCGAAAATGCTGAATTTTTCAAGATTTGCGAAAGTAAGTAAATCTTTATTATGACGTTTGCTTTCTTCAAGCTGTCGTTTTGCAGCATTTGAATAATTAACAGCTTTAGCTGTTCCCGCAGCTCCACCAGCTCTGAGAGCAGACTTAATGGCAGTTTGAGGTACATTATTTGGTTTCATTGCTGTTTTAGCTGCTGTAACGATGTTTTTAAGTATGGTAACAGATATTTTTCTTTTAAGACCTATACCAAATTTTGATTTAATGTTAATTGCGTTAGTTATTCCCCAAGCTGCTGCCTTTTCACCTATATCTGACTCTCTAGAAAATACACGTTGCGAAGCTTTTTCAGCTAACACTCTATCAACTACATTTCTTGCCTCAACGTTTTCTCTATTTTTCGAATAAGCGATATCGTGCTACTTAAAAGCAGCGTCAAGAGGATTGATTCCAGGTTCATCTCGCACAAGTCGTTTTGCCAGTTTCGTGCCTGGTCCACAGTACAGATATCAAGGAAGATGTAACTCCACTGGAAGTATATTGATGACGTTATTCAGTAGACCTCTGCTACGTCTTGCCTCTTTTGAGCTTCGCTTACGGCTGACTCTAGGTTCGTCTTCGTGAACGATCATATCTGTTTGAGAGATACTTTCAGACTTAAGAGTGAACCTTTATAAACCAGACATTTATAGTTCTTCACTCAATCATAGCCAAGATGAAGTTTGAAACACAAACTATTAAACTGCCAATCCATAATTTCGATTCGCTTGTTCAAAATGAGAAAAAATAAAAACGGCATGGATATTTGGTTGATGGTGGAAAATATATTTTTTAATGTTTGTATCTCGTTGACATGTGAAGTTACACCACAGAGTCACAACCTACTGGAAAAGCAAACGAAGGAGATGTTATACGAACTGAACTTGTTTACGCACACACTCTTGTCGATGGCACATGGACTGCGGACCGTCTAACGCGTGCTTCTGACAGGTTAATCTTCAATTGTTAATCACTCGTTAATTATTAACTTTAGCAAAAAATTTTATAATTATTTCGACGTCTTTTTTTTGGTTAGAATTCAAAAATACAAAAATGTTTTTTGAGTACTGGAACACCCTGTATATTATTGGGTAGCGTGAATAAAGCTATTGTATGCTATGCTCATATTATCTGTGTCAGTTCTAAAATTAGCACTATTAGTATTTTTAACAATGTAAAACATTTCCATAAACATACGTTTGAAGTAGTATGATTCTTTAGCTAGAATAATAATGTTTTCAAAATCAGAGGAGTGTTAGTTTAAAGTTGCATGTTTTGAAAGCGCGGTTTTGAGTTTGTTGTTATTGCAGTCTCTCATGTGTTTCTTTAATCTTACATCAATATAACGTTTGGTTTCACCGATATGACATTGCTCACAATCCAAGCATGTTAATTTATATACTACGTTATTAATTTAACTTTTCGGAATTGTGTCTTTCTGGGTTCAAAACAAATTGAAAGGATCTTTAACAGGTTTGAAAATTATTTTAATATTATGCTTCTTGTATAATTTTTGAAGAATTCTAGAAATTTGTGGATTGTAAGGTAGAACAATCGAACGATCTAAGTTCAAGGCGCTGTTTAATCCGTCGTTATTATGACGATGAAAAAGAATTTTGCAAGCACGTTTTTCTATTAGTTTATTTACAAGCTTTTCTGGAAAACCATTGGTTTTAAGTGCGTGGAAAGCGATTTCTAAATTTTTCTGGTTGAAAGAGACATGTGAAAGTTTAATGGCTCTGTCAACTAAATTGTTGATGATAATGATTTTATAAGAAGGATAAGTAATAGAAAAAAATTAGTATACCTGCCAGACCATGTAGGTTTACGGAACCAGTTAGTGTACATTTTACCATTAATATTGGAAATTTGAACATCTAGGAAGGAAATACTTTTCTCTTGTTCATACTCGATCGTGAATTGTAATCTGTTTTGGTATGTATCAAACAGGTCTTTAATAGTTTCAATTTTATTGCGAGGTAGACAAGCCAAAATGTCGTCGACAAAGATCCACAAACCAGATTGTCCATTAGGTCCAGTAACATCATTTATAGGATCTATAAGTTCTATAAGATCTATAAGGATATATATATTTATAAGATCTATAGAAGTTTGGAGAATGCTTATTGCACTTTTCAAGGAAAATTTTATAAACAGATATATGGCCTTCCTATGGGTTCACCTATTTCTGCCGCAGTATCTTATTTGGTTATGGAATCCGTAGAACATGATATTCTCCCTCAACAATAAAAATCTTTCTCCATTGTTTTTCTTTCGTTATGTCGACG
>CAKNWW010305257.1:2116-17655 GCA_932074435.1 Andricus kollari | reverse complement strand
TTTTGAAGTGTGATTTCGTTAGTCAGTAGTATAAGGAGGTTGTCTTTTGTATCTGATAAGGTTTAAACTTTATTTTAAACTGCCTACTTGAATCCTGTTCGCTTTGATTACCTACCATATTTTTGTTCGTGTTATTAAAAAGCAAAAATAATTTATTGATACCGGTCCAATGCGATTCCACACCACTTGCGTCGTGAAAATGAGTGGGGTCCATGTAGACCCCACGTGGGGAACGGTGTCCCTCACTTGCACGTGGGGGACGCAGGGTTAAAGGTGTTGGAATGTAGATGTTCGATAAAACAATCAAATTTTTTATGGTATGCTCTTCGTTTTTTGAAAATAGTTGTTGGAAAATAAGAAAAATGAGAAAATTGGGGTTTTCAGAACACTATGCTGGAAGCTTTTTTTAGTCTGATTTTCTTCAGGGACGCCAATGTTACATTCTACGTTCTTTGAAAAAAGTGGTTAAAAATAAGAAAAGTGAGATAATTGGATCAAGGATTCATCCTACTGTGATTTCGGCTACAGGCAATGTGCACACAAGATGCACTGAACATCTCGAACATCTAGGAGTCAGTTGGGTTCTGGTAACGACTCAAAAGGCGGTTTTACTGAACATCTATCGCATTGTAAGAATCTTTCTAGACCATCAGGAAGTAGGCAAATGAAACCTTATAATCCAAAGCTATATTTTATCTCAATATAACATATTCGCAAAAAGTTTCAATCATCGCTTTATTATTTTAACATCTTTAATAAAAACAGGTACTTGAAGTAGCCCGTGGCTGATGATAGAAAAAAAGCGGGCTGGCCCAAGAAAAAGTTGACAAACTGAGGTTCTGATGGCCATGTATCATCATGCACTTGCCTGGAACCCAGTCCTACCAACGGGATAAAACATAATTTATCATATAGATCATATAGTCGTCGTGGCTCAGATGGTATCGTAATCATCTTACGTTCCAACACTGCAGCCTTGGCAGCCACGCTGGCGCGGGTTCGATTCCCAAAGCAGGAAGCGAGGCTGAGGATGTGTTTTCAGAAAGCTTCGCTTCTGTCTCTTGGTATACTATCCCACATATACTATACGGTTTATAATTAACCCTATAGTACAATCGCTAATGACCCTGGCAGTTGGTGCGACTATGAGCATTCCATTAATAAAAAATAATGTGTCATAAGTGACAGCTCTTCCGTAAATTTAAGACGTTTACGATTTAAGTGATTTCATGAGAAAAATGCGTATCGCGGTTAATAAAACCATTATAATCTTGAAGTTCCACAAAAATTCTTATCATTTTTCCTCAAGAAATCTCAATTTAAGTATATTTTATGTACTTGAGCTATGCTTTAGAGATATGCTTCAGCCATTTTTGAGTTTCACTGATCATCAGCTATACTTTAGCTATAATTCTTAGATATAACTTAGCTACACTTTCCCTATACCTCAACCATACATTGTTATACTTTAGCTACATTTGAGATTTATGTAGATTTAATATACTTTATACAGATATACATGAAGTATCGAATAGCCTCATTTGTTATAAATTTACTACAGTATCTGAGAGATGACTCGCACAAGATTCTCCAGATGTTTTCCTAGATCAAATACATAACAATTTTGTTTACGCGGGGTCGTATGCTAATAAGGAAAAAGTATATGTTTGATAATAAGGATATTGTAGATGAATTTATTTATAGCCTTATCAATTAGTCACTTGCTAGTATCAAACTGAATGCACAATGGGTCCTTTGGACTCTCGAATAATAAATTTACATATTCAAATTGATGCCGTATGATATGATACCGGAGGTCAAGGTTTCTTTTTATGCCAAAAAGTTTGATATGACGAAACATAATAATTATATTTATGGCTTATTATTGTATGAAAGATGTTTTTCCCCTTAAATAAAGTGACATGTACAACTTTTTATTTTAAATATATTTACAAAGTGAAAATATTATGGTCGAGGAAATTTTGAGTGGAGAGCTTTGCTTAGTGGGTGTCAGTTTGAGTGCTTATTTGTGAACGAGAACGTTCGTCGGCTTTGTGATTTCTAGAGAGATTAATCAACGACTCGTCTCGGAGCGGTGTTATGGGACGAGTATGTTGTTTGAATAATCAACATACGACTTCTAGATTAATCTGAAATATATCCCTTCTTCTACACATCCCTTACTTACCCTCACCATATAAATTTCTTGATCCTGAAAGGGATACGGCCTAATGGTATAATAGATTAAACAACAGGTTGATTTGGCGTGAAAAAACGACGGCAATGAACATCAGTTAAAGGAAGCCGCGTCACACAAACAAGCAGCGGCGATTGATGTTCTTCCTCAACCTGGTGATGATCCAGCATCACCGCAGCCTCCAGAGTTAGATGGCCTAATAAAAACATAATAAGAAGCAGAGGTTCAACAACCAAGGAGGTAAATAAAATGGACATACCATATGAACAGAGATGTAATGCGCTTTTATTTGTTGGCAAAGAAAATTGGGCAATGTGTAAGGAGAGAATATCATCGACTCTTCTGACTTAAGTACTCAGAACTAGCCATAAGGATAAATGAGCAGGATCTAGAAAATCAAAAACTCAAAATTATCCGTGAACAGATTGCTTTCGGCTGTTGAAATAGCAGCCATCGAAATTGAAGTGGAACATCAGCTTCCTATTAACGAACTTCCCTTGGAAGATGTGGACAACGAAGACCTGATTGAAGCGGAAGGCATAGATGCTAGGGATAATGGACATGAAGTACCGGATCCACTAGAACCACATCCGGACATTAATAACGATGATCTGAACAGCGAAATCCCAGACAAACTACAGCACCTTGAAAGGAATTTTGGTCATGCTTCATTAGAGTTCAGACATGCAGTACCAACACAAAGGCATTCTCTGTCCAATATGAACATCACAAATTATCTGCGTGTACTAATAGAACACCTGAACAGCAAGGTTTTACCTATGCATTTGAACGCAACACAAACTGCGTTAGAGGTGCAAACTCTTGTATGCCGTGCAGCTGTGGCAACCGTTAGAACGTTGGGCCGCAGAACTAGATCTACAAATGCTCTCTTTGCCCCAGGAAGAGAGCCAGCCTCACCATGGAAGATCAGGTTGGATATGGATGTCAGCAAATTAAGCTGCAAATTGGGTCGATTGATACACCATGTTGCTAAAATAATCCACCCTCGGTACATCGAGACATTAACACCAGCAATATTGGATGAGGTTATAGACTCCCAACGGCAGAGACTTCATGTTCTTACTACTAGACTGCGTCGGTACAGGAAAAGTAGTTCAAGAAGGCAACAACATCGAACAGAAGCAATTTAGATGCTGTGTGGTTCCAACTAGAGAAGACAAGAGCTAGCAATAACTCTGAAATGTAGCTGACTAACATTACATGTTTAGATGTTTCAGCGGTTTTGAAAAGAGCAAGTAACTGGAAAGCTCCAGGTTCGGACATGATGCACAACTTCTGGTACAAGTACCTGACTAGTCTGCATCCTGCGTGGGCAAGGTTTTTTTAGAAGATCATCGAACACCCAGATCTGATGCCAGGCTTTATGCTCCAGGGTACTACGTATATGTTTTTTACAAAATCGGACACTCAAAATCCATTTGAATTTCGAGCGATACCCTGTCTCTCAACAATATATAAATGTTTTAAAGCTATCATACCAGATAAGGTGTATCCTCACTGCGCCGAGAATGATATCATTGCAGAAGAACATAATAGACTTTCTAAGTTGTGCGATGATGCTTTGGTGTGAAAGAATAAAACATTTTGATCATGGACAACCAAGGATAACTAGATCAATACGCATTACGATGGGTATATTTGAAGAAGACTCCTTCAGTGCATTATGGTTCTGCTTAGCGTTGAATCCACTGATTCAGAATCCATGTCTCATGGGTTACGAATACATGATAACGAGGATAGTCATAAAGTAACCCATCTTCTATACATAGATGACCTGAAACTATACGCTAGTTCGGATCAGAATCTGCAGCAAATAATCGATGTCACAAAGCAGTTTTCCAATGATATCCATATAGGCCTTTGACTAAATAAATGCAGAACAGTGCACTTAATCAGAGGAGAATTAGGGACCGCAGAGCTAGAGAACGATTTCGAGAATGACATCGAGGCAATGACTGAGGGCGAGTCATATAAATACCTGGATATTCTCGAATCTAAAGGTATTCAGTATACGATAGTTAAGAAAAGCCTAACGACTGCCTTCACTACAAGACTCGGATTGATTCTGAAGAGTTCTCTTAACCCAGCAAACAAAATCAGGGCAATCAACACCTATGCCATCCCTGTCTTCACGTATTCCTTTGGGCTTATCAAATGGTCGAACACCGACCTTGAAAGGTTAAACAGAACCATCCGCGTAGAAATGACGAAACACCGAATGCACCACAGTAATTTGGCGATTGAAAGGGTAGACTATTTTAACAGCAAGCGAGATGTTGCGCTTTACAAAACCATCTGTGAAACTGATCTTGACTAAACGCCCTCGAATTTGTCCTCAAAGGAGGACTTTAATATCAGGGCAGCCATAGAGGAATTAGAAGCGCAATGGAGACAGAAAGCTATCCACGGGTAGCACCCCAAAACGTTAGATCAACATGGAATCGATAGTGAGGCATCCTATATTTGGCTGAGTAAGGGCGTCCTGTATCCAGAATGGGAAGGATTCGTTATTATGATTCAGGGCAAAGTTGCTGACCGGTGCCGTTTATGTGGAGAAACAAACGAATCCATCGAGCACATTATTGATGGTTGTCGCGTAATGGCTCAAAGAGAATATACGCAGAGATATAATGATGTGGCGCGCATTATACATAAACAATTTGCCCTAAACCTAGGACTGTTCACAGAATGCATGCCCTTCTATAGATACATTCCAATGCATACATTGCAATACATTTCAAAAGTCTGAATCAAATATTTCCTAATCCTAATATATAGGCAATGTCGTTGTTTTAATAAAAATAATATAATATCAATATCGGTCAATAATATTTATCATAATCGAGCGCAGAGGTACCTCAACCATGATTATCTCGCTACGGCCTTTCTTCTAGAAATGCATAATATGCATTAAATAAAATAAATATGCATAATATGCACAATAATATGTTAATATTATTGTGAAACGCGTTCTTAATTTTGAACGTTTAATATTTTTTAACTTATGTACAGTTGAGGAAATTACATACAAAAGAACTGTGAGAGTTCTGCCAGTTAGACATTTTAAAACAAAAAGTAAATTTAAATTAATGAAAATCAAACAGAAAAATTTGAACAAACTTATGGTTAAACCATACATTTTAAATGATAATATTAATAACTCGGTAAATGTATATGTTTATGTCCTATTTGCCCCTGCATGGAATTCATTAAAATACACATTTTATATTTTATCTGGCACAGATATATCAATTACATTTTACCTGAAAGTGGTCGATCAATGATAGGAATCGATTTTGTACCTCGTTTCCTTTACAAGAACTCGTATGATCAGTGTTGGATGGTTTGACTAACATGCAAAGCTAGAAGGTCAGTGCACATTGCTATGTTCCAAAAAACATCTATTTCCACATACCTTCAATCAAATAAATTTTAAATTCTTAAATAAAATGTTAATTTTTTCTGACAACTTTTTTCAGGTAGAATCTACCAAATATTCCATCAACCACAAGATTTGGTTGAAACGATAAAAAATTTGATTGGGTCAACCAAATTTTTTTTTCATATAATATATATATTATTCTAGAGTACAAAAATCATAAGTCTTATTAATTCAATTACATTGTTGATTGTGTTTTAAAATATAAGATTTTAAACATCCTCATTTTAATTTTTAATCAATTTCTCTCCTTTTTCAGGTTTACACTCTCTTCAATGAAAATATTATTTCCTTTTTCCAATATCAAGTTTCTTCGTAACTTAATTTGCATGCAAACTTGTTTATCTCCCGTACTTAAGTATACAGTATTTATATGATGACATTGATTCACTTTAATTATAAGGAGGGATAGTTTGAATCCTTTATATTTTAATTAATAATAATAATAATTATTATTATTTTAATTAATCCTATATATTTTATACTTTTCACCTTTTTAATCCTTTTTTTACCATTTCTGTGTATCTTACATTATAATTATTTATCAAAGGTGAAAACTCTAATATAATTTCTTACAATTTCAAACTTTTCAATATCGAACGCTTTCAAAATGAAATTCCATAACTATAGGATACAAAATGTCAGAATACATTAGGGGAAATCGTATGTACTCTATAAGGTCTCGACTTACCGACCGTTTAATTTTTTTCCACATTCTTGTGTTTAAACTGAATAAAATATGATGTTAAAGTGTTGGAAAATGAAAATAATATACCAGTCTATTATTTTCTGTTTTGGTCTATTAGACTTAGCATTTTAAAAAGAAAATCTGTTTTTTAAAAGTTGTCCATGCTCATCTTACATCCGTCGCTTAATATGACAGAAGCACCTTTCGTTAATGAGGATCTTATGAAAAATTTCTAAGAAACAACTTTTCCTTCAAAAATACTAACTTCAATGAACCATAAATCGGTAAAGGTTGATATATTTTCTTCCATTTTTCAAAATTTCAACGGGATATTTTATTTATAATTATCTAAACCAAATTTTTGGAGCGAGATTCCAAGTTGTTCGACCGTTGATCTAATTTCAAAATTTAACTTGAAGCTTACAAATAAAAAGGCGGAAAAAATACATAAGCCAACATAATGTTGTTTTGTTAGCTCAAAAAAGTTGTGTTGGTTCAACAAACCGCTTTGTTGGTATATCAAACTATTCGGCTATGCTACAAAAATTTAGTTAAACCAACAAAAAATGTTTTTACACCAAGAGCAAGCTAGTATTTTTTGCACCAAGGAGGCAAAGTTGTCTTTTTATGGTAGAGTGTGAGTTATCTTAAACACATGAGACCGTAAAAAGACTGCTTCGGTACATACGCGATTCTTTATGTATAATAAATGTATGGTTTTCTAGTTTTTTCATGAAATTACGGCGCAGAACAGTGCGCATGAGGCGAAATAACAAATGCGTATGCGCATACGCGAGCAAAGGGCACTTTCTCTTCCTAGGACAGTTAAGTGTCTCCCCTTATTACACAATCGAGTATTGTTGTCTGAAGCAAACATTTTTCTCAGTGTAGAATACCATTTGCCCTTAGTTGCAATTAATAACTCGGTGGTCTGATGTGGCTCGATAAAGAATGAAGTAGCATATTCTCAATGTCACTGCTTATCAATAAATAATGTGTTCTTGAATATTAAAATTACAATTAACTGAATTAAAGTTGAAAACGAAATGAAAATGGAAATTTAAAGAAAATTAGAGCTTACTTAATACTGACCGTGGAGATGATGTGGGTATGAGCTAATGAATAACCACTATACAACCCACATTGGAGATTCTTGAGGCAGAGAGATTGATTTGAGTCGCTGCTTGAAGACCCACTTGACATTTCAGCGGAAATAAATTAAAGTGACCTTGGTATGAATTTTGATCCGCGTTTCAAGTCGGTAGAATCTGCAACCCAATAGACGTTTGGCAGCCTGATTGATGTATTTCTATCTCTTTGAAAAGGAAATGCAATCGATATTCCTCATCGAATACAAAAGGGTGGTCAAGATTTTTTTTGGTTAGAGGCCAGAATCCCTCCTAATTTATGAGGTTTTCAATCAAACAAAATTCAAAATTTGTTTAATCAATCAATATTAGTACATGCCTTCGAGCTCTTGAAAATCCTATAAAGCTCATAAGAGAAAATATTAGTTTTTGGGGAAATGTGTAAAAAGAACCTAGTTCATATTAACTTTTTATACATTATGTTCATTTTTCAGAATTCTTTAAGAAATAAGATTGCATTTGCTCGGACTTTTGGCTAAGGGAGAAGAAAACTGCAGACAACCTTGGTTACCGACAGTCGAGTTTACATGCAGACAGTCTATATCATTAAGTCTACACACTCATCCTAGATGTCAAACTTCCCGCTCGATAGTATTTAAACGCAGTAAAAACACGACCAAGCGAGAATCACGAACGGTCATCCATCCGAGTACTAACCGAGCCCGTACGTGCTTAATGTACGGGCTTTTATGTATTTTTCCAAAAACTGAGTTCTTTCCACATTTTAATCTTATGGGATTTTTAAAAGTTGAGGGGCACGTGGTAATATTGACCAATTTGAAAAAAAATTCTTTTTCTTTTTGAGATCCTCACAATTATCATAGTATACATATACAATCGTAATTAGATAATATTTTTAATATCAATTTATGTTATGAATATAAAAGAGGGTTGCTAATTTTCAAAGAGAATTATTTTCCTACTTTACTGTAAGATCGGAGTGTTAAAATAGATATTGAAGTTATAGATTGTTTTTAATTTGTTTATTGAAACTTCCCAGGTCCATTAATTATGGGATCTACAAGAAGTAATAATTCTGTTTGATAGAGAATTGAGAATTATGCCGATCATATTGTCTTATTCACGTCGGTTTATTGTATGGACAATACATCGGAGAGAAGTGGATTTGGCTGATTTCAGTATCACAAATTCAAAATCTCTGACAAGGAAATTTCGTAAAAATTTAAAGATATTTTTAAGAATCCGGAAATGCACTTACAAAATAAGAATGAATCGACCATTATGAAACAAAGAATGTGTCGCGATAAAGCTATAACGTTTAAACTTGAGAAAGAAGCCTGGGTGATCCTAAGTTAAAAATAAAAAATAAAACTAGTAGTAACTTTCTTTTTCATCTTTAATTTGTAACTTTGAATTTTTTGCATATTTGATGCTCAATTTTTTTTAAGTTTTTGTGGGCTTCAAAATTGAAATTGCTGCTCTATTACATGTGTACATTATTAATTGAGCGTCATTTATTTAAAAAATGTTCTAGGTTAATTAATGTTTCTATATTGTTAAATACTTGAGTAACTTAATTAAATTTGATGTAATACATGATAAGGAATGTTGAATAGCCATTTCTATAGTTATTTCTTTTAAATTTCTGTAGGACTTCCTAAAAATTTATATAGAATTTCTATAAATTTGATGCTTCAATCAACAAAATTTTTGTTGGTCCAATCATATAGTACAGTTATTGTATGTATGTACAACAAAACTTATTTGGTGGATTCAACAAAAGCATTTGGTTAAAGTGACAAATATTTGGTGTAATTGACCAAATATTTGTTAAAGCTAATCAAATGTTATGGTTTAATACACAAAAAATTATTTGTATTTGATTAAATCTACCAACAATTTCGGTAAAATCAATTTTTTACGAACCAAGTCACCAAGTTCGTAGAAGCAAGTAATAGTTGAAGAAAAAGTATCATTATTACTACTAATTTACAAACGATCGCAAATTCCATGGAGTTAGACACACAAGCTATCAATTTAAAAGTGCGAAGTACTCGTTTGAAAAACATCAAGTTATTTTCAAACAATAGTCTCTTGTAGTATATAACACACTGCTTCTGAACTATAAAGATTGACAATCTAAACTTAACGTAACGAGTTTCTCAACTATATATTGGCGAAAAAGAAACCCTGCAAAATTGCAGGTTTGAAATAACGTGCTTACTTTGTAAAACTGCATATAATTTCCGACGAAGCGTAAATGACCCGAGCTTGGTCAAATTAAAAGTGGTAATGTCTAAGTCTAAGACTAAACTATTTGAAAATAGGGGCTGTTATCGTGTGAATTATAAGTGGTCTCTGAACTTTATTTGACTTTAGGTTCGCTAAATGGGCTAGCTCGTTCTGGCCCGTCGACATATCGTTTAAATCGATAGATAGCCAGGTCAAGAACATTGTCTAGCGTGTTTAAACATTTCGAACCATCGATCGCCAATGTGTAAAGCTCATAAGGAAAAGTTTCCTCTCTGTTTTCGGATTGTAAAACAATGGCACAGGGATCGCTGATTACCAACAAATGGGTATGAACACTGAACAGTGCACTTAAAAGTTGCACGCGTACGAGTAATTTTGTTTGCTAGTTAAATAGAAGAATTTATAGTAAAGCCAGCGTTGTAAACAATCGATCGCCACTTACTCCATAGATATTATGTATTTGCCATCACGGATAAGGAAATTGAAACCTATATTTTGTAAATGATTATGTCAAATATGCTTATTTCATTTGTTAACACTAATTGAAGAGCTAATTACATTTTTTAAAGTTCTAACTTATAATTGGAGTTTGAAAATTATAATTCTCACCTAAAAATTAAATTTTGTTGATTCAACCATAGCATATGGTTATTATATGTGCAACAAAAGTTGTTGGTTACTACAATTTAGTTGATTTCACTGGAAGTTTTGGTTTATCTAAAAAAATGTAAATAATTTGGCGAATTGAACCAACAACTTTCGATAAATCGACAAAATATTTGTTGAAAAAAACGAATCAACCAAAAACTTTGTTTGACTGACGCAGAGGAATGTTCTTAAATCAGTTGAATATAGTCAACTCATAACTGATACCTAATAGTCGCTGATAACGAATATAAAATCATATATTAAAAATTCCAAATGGCTGATTTGTTATCAGCAACCTATAATTTTAAGTTATCACACTGAGTTTCTTGATAATTAAAACATGTTTTATATATAGTTCGCCATATTGGGTCAGACATTTTGAATAATATGACTTCGGATTCGTTATCAGCGAACCAAAAAACCCTAGGTTAAGTGAATTTTCATGCATTAAAGCGTATAGGCTGATGCGTTACTGAACTTTAACCCATTCGGAGACATAGGTGCATATCTTGTATCATGGCTTAAGAATAAATTATCTAGATTCAACTTTCTTTTCAGACTATTATTTGTAATGAAAATAAATAAATAAAATAACCTCTATTCTCTATGAAAAAACAAAGAAATACCTAAGATAGAGGAGTTGCACATTTTTATTCAACTACACCTGTTGGTAACAAATGAAGGGTAGATTCGTGTTTAGCGTCAAAAAGATATTGAGTATAAAGATATTAGTAGCGCGTCAGAGTTACCGATTACCGATACCGCTATACAACCTGAACATATAAAGGGATTAATTGATTTCAGTTGGGGAATTCATTATTGAAACCGTTAATGTGTTTCTTGCTAATATTAATGAGTCGGGAAACTTTGGAAACTTTGTCGCAATTTTCCACTTAATTAATTAATTTATGTCCTTAATAAAAATTTGAGTTCCTACTGTATAGCTGAAGCTTCTGTCGTGGCATAATAAGCACTTTACATGCATTACCCTCGAGAATATAATGAATCGGTTGTTAGATGTCCCAAACACGTTCGATCATGCGGTAAACATGTTTACTGCAGAAACATAAAATATGAAATGTCACTCGTTACAAAGTGCTATTTCCGTTTCGGATTCCGATCTTGGCCGTGCCCTTGCAGTTATTCGAGTTACCCTTCTGCATGCTCCTTTTCATTACATAACGTACCCTTCTTTTATTTTGTAAATAGATTTAGAATTAAATTACATTTTCTACTTTCAAACTACAGTATTAAAGAAATTATAATTGATTTAGATAAAACATTGCGATAAATGAAACTATAGTGTTATTGGAAAATTGATAATGTCGATCAAACACGTAACTGGATCTGATATCTAATTATCTTCTTCGATATGAAAGTAGGCTTTATGTATCTATATTTTATATTTCACATTGTAAGAATACTTGTCTCTGTAACTTTCAAGTACGTCTCTTCTCAGAAATTATTCAATTCTTTGGTATCCTGTCGTGTTTTAAATATGTCTTTCCGACCGTAAAGAAACTCTCAGCACGTAGTATTTTGTAGTGCCTCGTGAAGGTTGTATAAATGTACAAAGCACAATGTAGTAAAACACGGAAGAATGTCCGTACCGTAAAGCAAAGCTATGAATGGAAATTCTTTATTCCTAAGGTTCTTTATTTTCTTCTTTTCCCTCCATTCTTTTATTCTCCAAACAAAGTGATAAACATTTGACACAAATATTAACTTACTATACTATTATAAAAAAATGAAAAGAAAATGAATATTCAGCTTGATGCAGAAGAAACCTTCTTGGCTTACGTTTTTAAAAGGTTTTAATTTTCGGAAGTAGAAAGAAATCATAAAAATCTAAATTGTGAATTATTTTAAACTTCTCTTCGCTAGTTTAAAAAGCGTCCTGTTTCTTTTTAATGTTATTTGCATATTATTTTATTCATAGCCGATATATACAGAGTTACCGAGAAACTAATTTTCGTGTTTTTCTAGTGCCTTTGTTCAATGAAAGAAAATCCCATCAGAAGAATAAATTAACAGAAACCTATTCGAAAAGCGTTATTTTCTGAATGAATCGACCCTCGATGGGGTTTCGATCCAGTTGTCAAGACGAAGGATAATGCGAGCCATAAAGAATCAGTAATTACTTTTCAAGCGAATAACCAGCATTACACGAATGCACCCACAGCTTTGGTCATAATAGTATCTACTCAGAAAAAACTGAATATTCCTTTTAATTTGGGATCCTTTCTTTGTCTCTCTAATATTATCTCATAAATAGTATCTTTTCTTCTTGTTTAATGTAATAACTTCAAATCGAAAAATGATAGCTATACAACTGATTTTAAAATTGCTATGGATGATAAGAAGATCACAAATGTGGTATTATTCGATTTTTCTAAAGCGTTAGTCGTGGTTGATCATGAGTTTCTTCTATATAAACTAGTATCATTTAAACTATGTAATTCAACTAGCCTATGGTTTGAATCGTATCTCTATAATCTATTTCAAGAGATACGAAACTGTCGAGGAAACTGTAAAGGCGAACTGTCTAATTGGTCAACGGTACCGAATGGACAGGGACCTGGGCAGCGAGCTCAAACATTGAAAATGTCATAAATATGCGGATGATTTAAAGCTTTGTCTTTTAGATCAAATCTCTTCCTTAAACAAATTTCTGGAGCAAGTGCAGGTATATATCGATTGCGTAGTGCGTTGGTTTCAAAACAATGGGTTTCAGATCAATCCCGCGAAAACTAAGGCGAAAAATCAAAATCATCCAAGACAACCCCTATTTTTAGACAGTTTAGCCTTAGACTAGACATTACCCGTTTTAAGTAATTTATTGATCTTTCCCGAGGAAGTTTGGTTTCACAAGTACTATAGGGTACCTGCAGTCATCTCCACGAGGACACGACATCAAGCTCTTGCACCAGATGTACGTCTTCTCCGAGGAAGTTTTGTTTTACAAGTACTTTAGGGTTACTGCAGTCATTTACTCGAGGACACGACATTCCACTCGTGAACCAGGTTTATAAAATCTAAAAATACATCTCATTCGGGGAAGTTTGGTTTTGCAAGTACACAGTAAAAAGTAAATCTTAAAGTCAGCATATATATCGACGGAGTTTAAGGTGTGATCGAAAGTAGAATGCTAGCTAGGGATGTCAGCATCAGTCGGAAGTCCTAAAGTCAGCTCGCTTTGCGGTAAAAACATCCGTCATGTTTTGTTTGTAAAGTCAGATGTATAATGCGGAGATACGGTGTATCGATCGAGATGACTTTACGCCTGCAGTACGCAAGCAAAACTCGAGGTTTCGTGCAGCGCTATAACAGAGATAAAATGATCGGAGTAGAAAATTGCGTTCTGCACTTATAATATTATCAATTCAGGCGATTAAATAGCCCATATCATTTTTGCTGAAAGTGTTCTACAGCGAACCCTCGTTAACCTTCGGATTGTCACATGCAGAAACTTTGTGGTCTTGGCAGGAATATACAGAGTCTATGATGCACTGTTATTTCCTGGATAACACTTTTTTTTTTACCCGAACTCACAAATGTTCACTAATATCTGTTTCGCGTCAACGAGAGTTCACTGTATTTTAAAATTAACATAATTTTCGCGCAGCGTCACTATTCGTACTTACTATGAAAAATTCTGATCAATCATGCGGCCTTTACATTCGTTTTCGACCTTAAATCACTATCCGCCAAGACAGACTGACTTTATGTTCACCTTAGTATCATAAATTAAGTTACCTAATGAATTTAAAGCCATCCTGAAAGCAAGTACAATTACATTTTAAGGTTTTCTTTTTACTGTGTACTTTAGGGTTCCTGTTGTCGATTCCTCGAGGACACGTAATCCAGTCCGTGTACCAGATGTATAAAACACATATTCTCCGGTACTCGTGGAATCAAACATCCCCGGAGAAGATGTATTTTCTACACCTGGTGCAAGGGTTGGATGTCGTGTCCTTGAGGAACCGACTACAGAAACTCTAAAGTACTCATGAAACTAATCTTCCGCGGAGAAGATGTACTTTATGCACCTCGTGCAGGAATTGAATGTCCCTGCCTCGAGAGCACAATATCCAGCATATACACCAAGTGTATAAATTACATATTCTCCGCGGAAGTTAGGAAAAATGTGTTTATACACCTCGTGCATGGGCAGGACATTCTGAGTGTTTCGTACTCAACCCCTGATAGATTCCTGCTTGACTCCCGAGAAATTTCCGTTCGATTCTCGAGAGGAAACACCCGGGAGAGTTCCGGGAAAATTTTCACATGGAGGAAGACCGCAGAATTCCAAAAACTATTGTTTCCAGAATTTGGAGCCAAGATTTGGGGATGAGTACAAAAAGTGGAGACTGAGTCCTTTACCACGACAACGTAACTGTCCATTCATCGCAGCTTATTCAGTAATTTCTGGTAAAACACCGCCTTAAGAAACTTCAGCAACCCTCATATGGTCCTCACCTGGCTCCCTGTGATTTATGGCTGTTTCCCAAATTGATCTATCCTCTAAAAGAAAAACGATTTCAATACGTAGAGAAAGTAAAACAGAATGCGATGAAGCAGCTGTAAGCTATTCGAAAAAATGACTTTAAGGAGTAGTTCAAAAAGTGGGAGGATGACTGGAAAAAGGTTAAAGCTTCCCAAGGGGAATACTTTGAAGTAATTATCATCTCCATTGGCCACAATTAACTCTTACTACTGGTGCACCACAAGGACTGATGCTTTCCGGACAGCCCTCGTAATACTCGTATATCGAGGATGAAATTTAACACGTATCCTCCTAGTGAAGAGCCAAGCGAAGACAGTTGTTAATGGATAATCTACTTTATAACCTCTTTTAAAATAAGACACCTGAACACACCTGCACTTTTTTAATTCAGTGACAACAATCAATGTAATCAGACGAAACTTCATGAAAAAACGGTCCTTACAGTTCCACGTTATAGATCCTATAAGCTGCAGAGATCCTTTATAGAGAGGGGAGCGCTACTCTGGAAATTCTCGCGATAGTACTTCCCATAACTTTAGGGTATTTAGCCGCATTCATACCTATTTATATAAACCAACGGTACCTATGTAGGAATACTTTCCTTTTCTTTTTGCTCCTAACTATTGTTTAATTTTTCGCATTATTTTATTATGAATTGTTCACGAACTTGTACCAAA
>CAKNWW010305252.1:0-10344 GCA_932074435.1 Andricus kollari | reverse complement strand
TATAAAAATAAAATGTTTTTATGTGAAAATGTTCCTCTTCTCATTTAATAACAATATTTAAAACAATATATTTTCAAATCCTGTATGACTTTGGAAGCTCGCATATCACCGTTATGCGTGCGACCTTCTCGCGTGCGAGCGATATGCGTCGCAATTGAGGACACATATGTCTGCTCGGGTGATGGCGCTGCGTGCGGGATGAACCGCACGCGTGCGAGTCAATACGCCATCACTGTTCGCGCACATTGTTATCTGGGTTTACTCGCGCATTCTAATCTCTTTCTCACCTGAAGCTCGCTTCCTTCTCTCGTTTCAAACCAAAATCCTAGGTAGCAAAGCTCCTCTGGCAACTCCACTACCACGATATTTATCTTCCATTCGTACTCTAACCTACCCTTTTTATTTCTGAAACACATGATCTTAGTCTTGTTCACATTCACTGTTAAACCCTTTTCTCTCACGTATTCTTCGAACACTTTTATAATCAGATACATGCCTCTTTCATCATCCACTACTAGCACCACATAATCTGCATATGCTAGTAAATACACTTTGCATGTTCCCAATGCTTTTCCCCTCCAACGTCTCCTCTAAATCTGCAAGGAGAATACTAAATAGAAGTGGTCTCAATGGACACCCTTGCCTGCGCCCCCTTTCTGTCCAGAATTTCTCTCCTTTCTTATCTCCTACCTTCATCCTTATCTTA
The DNA here is from genome assembly GCA_932074435.1 of Andricus kollari. Lineage (NCBI taxonomy): Eukaryota > Metazoa > Arthropoda > Insecta > Hymenoptera > Cynipidae > Andricus > Andricus kollari. The sequence continues at coordinate 9,638 of CAKNWW010305252.1, read as the reverse complement.
GTATACACAAATATTTCTTTTATCCTCTCTATTAAACCTTTGTCTACTCCTCTCTCTTTCCTTAAAAAATATATTACTTTCAACAAATCTTCATTGTGTCATCAATTTCAGAAAATAATAACTTTGTATGATTTTAAGGATAAAAAATTGTTTAAACAAATGAAAATTATTTTAACGATTACCAAATATGTTAAACAAGAAGTACTACTCTTAACATTTATCAACTTTACATCATTTTAATCTATCCCAAAAGATAATAACTTTTCCCGATTTACACCCGGCCGGGGGTAAAAAAATAATTGTTTAAACAATAAAAAATTATTTAAGAAATACTTAAAAACTCTCCACTTATCGATTAAAAATTATTTATGTAGAAAAAATTCTAAAAAATACTGTCTTTAGCATGAATTTAATAGAAAACTGTTATTTTGCATTTTTTTGGCATTTCCCCGGGACAATAAAAGGGATTAGGGGGTCAAAGTTGAAAATTATTGTGTGGAAATTATTCCTGAAGCATGCCTTAACAGGTGAATATTCGTTAATTCATAAATAATTCATAACAAGTACTTCTTTTTTCAATTTTTTGGAAAACCGAGCTTTTCCCATTTAAAACCCGATTTTAATTTCAAGAACCAGGGGGCGCGGATTAACGTTGAAAAAAAGTTGAAAAATTAGGAATTTTTTCCCCCTGAAAGCGAACAAATGGGGGGGGGCACCAAAAATTGAAAGTTGAATTTTTGAACCACCCTGTAATGCAGCCTATTAAAATTCAATTTATTAATATTTTACTAAACTTTCATTTTTCTCAACCGGATATAAGCAACCGCGCCCGTACGAACCCCGGTAAGAAGGTTTGCATTGGAAAGCATTCGAAAATTTCCTGTTCAATGTTGACGTGACAATGATTGAATCCTTTTCGATACCGTTTTTGTCCTCGCATTTTGAATCCTGAGATTAGTAGAAGATACCTCTTAAATTGAATCCCTTTCTGTTCCCAGTGGCGACAATATTTTTCTGAAAACTTTTGGATACCATAAATCGACCATGAAATAGAACATTTTTAATTCCTTTTCGCATGCACATTTCGCTGTTCTTATTTATTGTCTTTCGATTAATAATGAGGGTAAAAGCATTTAAAAACACAGTATTAGCCATTTTACGTTATCAAGATTGATGGCTACACAGGTAGCTGTGATGAAAACTAATTTTTTAAATTTCTTCATCATGATTTTATATTTTTTTAATTGATCAGAGTTGCATGAAGCGAGAGTTTTGTTATAAAGTGATGTATTGTTATGCAGAAGCCTACTAGATTTGGCAAAATTTTATGCTTTCGAGACGCCTTCTAATGCGTTAAACGAAAATGCCGTTTTTAATCTATTTCAGGTTAAGCTTGACAGCTCTGATCGACTTGAAAAGGTATGAGTATCTAAATATTTTCGCTTCCTAATCAGGGATTCAAAAAATGAAGACAGAAACGGCATTCTTAGGTATTAAAATTTGTAATACCTTTGAATGCAAGCCTTCTTACCGTGCCGGCTGTCAAGTTTCCCGCTTGGGTTCCTGGTAAGAAGGAGTTGATTGGGACGCACAGACTGGCTTTAAAAAAACGAACATTTCAATGCCTTTTAATGCACATAAACTTCAAGGCATTAAAGTGATTTGCTTGTAAGGCCTATGAGTTTATGCCATTTAATGCCACTCAATGCTACTCGGCGAATCGCCAAATTGTATGCTATGCAATGCCTTTCAAAAACCAACCGTGTCAATGTCATTTAATTATTTTTCGGACAAAATGCAATTGGTGCGCATTTGAAGACATTGAAATGTCCGTTTTTCTTAATGCCAGTCTATGCGTCCCAATCAACTCATTGTTACCGGGTTCCAGTATTGTAAAAAAGTTGGAAGGTGGCAACCCTGCCTCTCCCCAGAAAGTACAAAAAAAGTTTGGGAAACGCTGAAGTGGTGTATTTGGTATAAGTGGACAGCACTCTTTTGGCCTATAGTACGTATAAAGCAGGGATGTCCACGGATAGTTCCCTGACTCACTTCTCTTCGCCTTCTCCGAGCACTTCTATGTGCCTTTCCTCGCACGCTCGTTCGCTCTCTGCATAAGGTGGTAAGAGAGGGGATTGAAGAGTGACAGATTTTCGCTCTTTCCGTGGATATCCCTAGACAAAGAGTAAAAAGTATTAAAGAAAAATTCTTTATTTGTAGCTTTAATTCAAAACTTTGTTTTGGGAGTCAATATCCAATACCTTGAAGTTTCATTTTTTTTAAATCTCATGACTATGCATCGTAGATATTTTGGTGCCTCATAAAATGATTTTTTTTTTAATTTGCTAAAATCTTGGATCAAAAACATCTTTCTTTTGGTGAGGATATAATCCCGTGGTTTTTTCTTAATTTTAGACTTTAAAAAATATATTCAGAGGGTTTTTATGTCCAGGCGCGGGTACAGGGGGGAGGGGCAGGCCCCCCTAATCCCTGACTCGAATTTTACAAATAAGATAATTAAAGTTTACTATAAACGATACTGGAAGGCAATTTCCCTCCTTAAATACGTTTCTAGAGAAGGCATCAATTCTCAGCGTCTACTTCTAAAACTTAGCGCCCATTTTATATTATGTAGTTACGTACAGATACTCTGGTAACGTATATCATCGTTACCATGAATTCCCAACACTGGCATTGTCACTCTTGCGTCGTATCCACATGCGGCAAGAAAGCCTGACTACCAGTGTAGATTGCCAACTATGCATTATCATCTCTGGCATTATGTCCGTGCAACCATGTAATTCTAGCAGCCAATCAGGGTCTCGAATTCTCTCACGGATGCAAGAAACATAATTTTATTGTGAATAACCATTCAAGGTGAACCTGGAGCGAACTCAGCTGTTCGCGAGATTTGCTAGTAATGTTTTTACGTTTTGGGAGTTAGGCTTTTACGATTGTTTTGGTTACAATAAATTTTGAAAAGTAGAATATTGTTAATGAAATGTAAGGATCACAGAAAACATTAATAATGGTAAGTCTTTTATTTCTGTATTCTGGCTATTTTGATGCGACTTTAGTTTTTTAGTAAGTTTAGTATTGAATTTCAGTGGAAGGTATGCTTTATATCGAATATATGTCCGATCACCTCATATTTAAGTAGATATGTGGGTAATTGAATAAACAATAATTTGATGTTTTTCGAACAAAAATTCAAGAATAATATGGTGTTCGATGTTTTTATTTCTGAAATAGAACAAAAGTTAATTTTTTTTTAGGTTTCTTCATTCTTGGCTTCGTTATAAAAAGAAAATGTTTGCCTTTATGTTACTAAAAGTTCAAGCTAACACCAAGAAATAAAGAAATGCGAAAATCAACTAGTAATTGCATAAATTAAAAAAAAATACATTCAATTCAGAAGATAGTGCGTTTTAAAAATGGAAAAATTAGTTTCATTACAAAAAATAACTAATAACGTAAAAGTAAAAAATATCTTTAAAAAGAAGAAAAAACTGTAAAATATAATCGGTATTGGAATTTATCAATATCCTTAAATACATTAAAATTTGTTCACTGTATTCAATATAAATTTAATTAAAAGACTTCAGTATCAGCATTATTGAACTATATATTATTTTCATTATTTCTTTGAAGAAAAATTGTTAAGCTACCAAGCACGAAATACGTATTATAATTAGAGAAGCATAATTATATTCTGAAATATCATAATTCAGAGCGACCGCTGGACCGAGAAACCGGGAATATTTTGGGACAGGGAAATGATAGTGAATTTATTTTTTGACCTTGAAGAAGGCCTGCAATAAGGTCGAAACGTACGTTGGTGTTTTTAAGAAACTTGACGAATAAAGCATGACTCTTGACAACTGAATCCACTATTAATTTTAATGGGCCGTATGACCAAAATAACGCATTCTACTTGAATTGACTTCATAATTGATTAAAACGCTCGAAGAAAATTTCACAGTGTGGATGATATTCCAATCACTGAACATAGATAATTTCATCATTAGTAACGTTAGATGATAAAATGGGTCTAAAATTTCCGGCTGACGCCATGTTGAATTTAAAAGACCCATCAGCGTAGGTTAAGCAAATTTTCGTGTTCTTAAATTAAGCAGTACAAACTGAAGAATTTAGAAATGTTAATCATGGTTTGTGTTTAAACCCCTTTATTGTAAATTCACAGCTCAACCTTGTCACTATTACTGCTTTCAATTAAACTTACATAGTTTTACTATATTTTTTACAAAACTTAAATTCTGGAGTGCTTTTCTCGCCCCCACGAAATCCCTCTTCCTGAGTTAGGGACTTTTTATAAGAGATCATTTATATGTAATTTTTTTTCTGTGAACATTTTGGTGTGACGCCGAAGAGGTGTCTGGCGCCTAACAGGTATTGAACTATTTTCTGTTCCTACGTTGTCGCTGCCGTTTTGTAGCGATGCTGCCAGCTTATGTCCCATAAGACTGGAAAAGTCGTTATAACTGTTTCAATTCGAAAGCCTTATTAGTTAATCAAATCTAAAGTTCCGATTGAAACTTTGTAAACTATCTATTATTTCAGTCTGAAATATACCATTTTTAACGAATTCTATTTGAAAATTTGTAATTAAGAAAAAGAACAATTTTATAATAGTCAGCAATACTTTACTGTTTATTTAAAATGTATAATTATAAATGAAATATTCACAACTAAGAAATTTGAAACTGAATTCTTTGAAACAGAAAGCCTTAAATTGTTAAAATTTCAGAGAGCTAAACTTAAACTTTGACTTTAATTGTTCTATTTGAAAAAAAATTCTTTTTTAAGTAAAAATACCTTAAAATAATAAAAAAAAAAGTGTATTAAGACTCCTTGAAAAATTGAAATTGATTTTTTATTTTGAAAAATTAGTTTCAAGAGAATATTTAAAAAGATTTCAAAAGATTTCCAAAAGTGTAAAAATAATAATCTGGAAAAATTTTAAGGCAATTTTTATAATTCCGCAGGATTTATTGAGAAGTTCAGGAAAAATTCGAATAATTTTAAAACCTATTTAGAAGTTTTGAAAAATTTTCAAAAATAATTGAGGATTTGTAAAGATTCCGAAAAATAGAAAATAAAATATAGACTGTTGAAGATTCTGAAATAAAATTTGGTAGCTTTTTAAGGATTTTGAAAGGTTTCAAGATGATAAAAATTTTTTTTGAAGGCTCCTGGCAAAATTTAAATTGATTTTTTAGTAAAGAAAATATAGTTTTAACCCTTCGAGTACACACTGGGTCAATTTGAACCACAAAAAATTTTTTATCGAGAAAGAGTTTCCATATTAATTTTTAGCTTAAAATATTAGCAATTAAAAATCTTACAATTTTTGTCGCAAAATTCTATTAGAAAAAAAATTATTCGTGAATTTTTTTAAGTATATTAAAGACTTTAAAGACACTTATAATACTTAGAAATTATTTGAAAATATACCTCTAAATTTTAGTAAGTAAAAGGGTTCAGTAGTTGTGAAGTGTGTGTACTCGAAGGGTTAAGAGAATGTTTTGAAAGATTTCAAGACAAATTTTTATGTATAAATAACAATTGAACAATTATTCATTTGCAACGATATAAAATTAAAATAATTTAACTGCTAACTTAAAAAGTGTATCATTAAAAAAAAGTACTCTTTCAATTTTTAATGTTTCTAACTTAAAATTGCTTAAAGTGATTTAATTTTGAAAATTTGTTGATTCATTCTTCAATTTAGGGCACTGAAAATGATAGCGTGAGTTTATAATTGATAACAATTTTGAAAGTAGAAACATTTGGAAAAATGTTCGAAATTAAAATTGTGGAAGTAGAAAGGATCATTACGTGCTTCGCAATGAGTGGAAATATACGCCTAAATTTTGATGTTTAAAAATAATCTTTTTATAGTATATGCCTGACTTCGAAAAGTTTATGAATATTTTACGTGACATACACGACCTAGCTTGTAAATATAAAAACATGGTTCCTATTTAAACATTTGTTAATTATGTTTATAACATTCATGATTAAAATCTTCTTTGTTTGTTTATACTCTCTCCCTTTTACGGGTTTGAGAGTTTTTACATAACCATTACATATATTCTTACAAACAAGCCTTATATACTATCTTACCACATATTTTCTACATCTCATCTTTATTAATATTCTTACTTCTAAGCGCTTGTGACCGTGCCCTGGGCTTCCGTTTATCCTTACCATTATCAATCTCAATTAGATTCTATTCCGCAACACTACTTTCTAATTATCCTTTAGGAGTCATTTTTAGCTTTTTTTTTATACCCTGTACCACCAGCTATCTCTCGCATATTTTCCAGTTTCTTCATCCATTCTTCTCCCTGACCACTTCCATTCATAATCCACTTCACTCGCTCTTCCACGCTTTCCCCTCTCCATTCATCACATGTACACCTCTCTAGGACATGTAACCAAGTATCTGTCTCATGCCCACACACTCTACACATATTCTCTTCTTCATTCATCCAGTATCTGCATGCTTTTACACCCTCTCCCATTCTGGATCTCACAACTCTATTCCATTGGCTCTCTTTTTTTAATCTTTCTCAGGTACTCTGGTTCCTTCCTTTACAGCTTTCTCTATCTCTTCCATGTACCTTACTTTCTTTTCTGTCTTTTTTCCCTTATCATTCTTTCGTGCTTTCTCTTTCTTCTGTCAAGTTCCTCCTTTTCCATTTCGCCTTTCCTCCATGTTCTTACATTCTCTTTCATCCAAGCTTTACTTTTACTTTCCGTGCACTCATCATCCCACCATCCTCTCCTAACCCCCTCTCCTTCTTTTCTTGGTCTCACCTCTTCCCTTACCTTATCAATCACTGCTTTAAGTTTATCTAGCAGCGTGTCTACTCCTTCCTCTTCCATACTCCCTATATTTTTACTTTCTATTTTTTCTCGGAATTCTTTTAACTTCCCCCCCCCCCCCGCCCATTTTCAATTTCCTTTACGCCTTTCTTTCTTTCCCCTACCGCGCTTTAGACCTCCACTTGTCAATGTCGCAATCACCGGAATCTTCTCTGACCTTTTTCTCATTTCCCACTTCCAATCTAAACATCAGCTTCCTTATTCTTTCTTCTGCCAGAATGTAGTCTATTACGGTGTCCTCTATACCCGCGTACGTAAATTCCCCTTCACCCAGCCCTCTGGTATTGCCGTTACAAAGAAACCATACCCCCTCTCCCGACAAGTCCAGTAGCCTCCTACCCTCCCGATCCGTTTTCTTGTGTTTCGAGTTTCTTATGAAGCCCTCCTTTTCTGCATCCCACACTTCTCCCCCTTGTTCCCTAGTCAACGCATTCCGCCCCCCCCCCCCCGCTATCAGCACCAACCCCTTATCCGTCTTCTCTGTCCATCTCCTTGTTGTTCTACATCCTTCCTCTTCTCCTGTACACGCATGCAACATCCACAACTACTTTTCCTACTTTTATTCTTCTCACTATTGTTCCGTCCTCCTCTTCCATATACTCTCCCTTTTCTTCCTCTTCCACCACTTCTTTTCTTACCCCTGACACATTGCCACCCATTTCTCTCCCTTTCACGTGATCCTTTCTCGCTACTTGCATCCTCCACACATATGCTTTCGGTAACAATCTTTCTATGCCCTTCCAATCTTTCTCGTCCGCCCAAGTTTCACTCATAATTATTACGTACTATTTTGTCACTTCCCCTAGAAATCCTTATCCTCGTTTCTTAATCCTGAGACATTCCAGAACGCCCTGTTCTTCGTTTTTCTCCTTTCCTTCCCTTGTTTGCCAAGCTCTCAATTCTTGTATTTCTTCAGCCCAGATCCACATGTCACCAGGGATGGGTACGCATAATCTGGTATATTACATGGTTTTCGACATGTATATTACAACGTATATTACGTCCTTTGTTTTCTACAAATGTATTTTATGTTTGATCACGTGACTATCTGGGCGGGATTTTTGAATTCGTTATTCTAAAAATACCCAATTGCCTTACAGAAACAACTAATATTGAGCAATTAATTAATTATTCATCATCATTTATTCCTTTCCTAAACAAATTCTTCAAAAATAATAATCTACATGTTTATTGTACTTCATAATCCGCAACGTTTTCGAGCATGTGGAACATGAGTATATAAGTACAACACGGTATCCTAACCTATAAGTAATCGTTCGCGCGCTTGTCCACTATTGATATATATTTTTCGAATTTCCATCTCGAGTGTTACAAACTTTGCACACATTTCTGTAGAAATACAGTCCACGCTCCGATCATGGCCGCCCCGATCATGGCCGCTTCTCCGATTTCTCGCTCGAGCGCTAACCCCACCACTTTAGCGTCAGACGCGATCGATGCATTTCATAGCTGACGCTCCACGCAGTCGAGCGGGACCGCGCTTAGAGTGGGGGTTTATGGCTTCTTGAAATTATACTAACGTACAGCCCCGAAAACGGCCATGCTCGGAGCTTTGACTGTAGTGATTATAAACAGGAGTTAGTAAATCATTAGTGACATCAAACATAGGAATATAATAATATCAGAATTTATAGGTTCAGAATTCAAAATATTTTTATAATTCTAAATATAATTTGTATGAATAAATATTAAATGTTTATGCATAAATATAATACCTCCGACTTAAATTACATAAACCTACAATAAACATTAATTTATAAATAATGGACTTTTCCGAGTCTCGAGTTCTGAAGCTTAATTTACAAAAATTATATTAAATTCTCTTTATACAAAGAAAATTAAAAATAAAGAAGATTGTATAAATTATTAAAAAAAATAATATAATATTTATTCTTTATTAACATACTGAAGCAGTTCAGAATATTTGTATAATTTAAAGTAAAAATATTCATTCAGAATGCGAGACAAATATTTAGGGTACGCTACTGAATGACCTTTCATAAATTCATAACTAAAAGGGTTACATATATATTTGAAGAATGTAGCTATTACGTGAAATGCGTGCGAATCGAAGGAAAATCGATAATTGCGTGGGCATTCATCAATGCAAAAGAGGGGATGAACGAGTCCGATGAATGAAGAGACCCACTCGATACGAGGACTGATCGAGGTAGATCACTCTGCGCTTGGTACCGGTCAAGAGAAGAGGTTTCGCCAGGACGGGATCTCTCCCCATTCAAACCAGCTGCGATAAAGTGACAGGTCGCGATTTTGGTGCGCCGATAACTTTTATTTGATGTTTTAGGGAATGTCCAGGAGGACTCAAGTGATATATAAACACTAAAGCAAATGAATGCATAAGAATTTATAGAAAATAAATAAATTTAACTTAAAAAAAAAAGTGGGTAACATGTTAAATTGGCGCAGGATGAAATTGGTTCTTTTTTAACCCATTCTCATATGGGAGCTCAATAACTAATTCTCTAAAGCCCCAACTTAATAATGATGCTATCTTTTGATTCAAAGGAAAAATAAAGCCGATTAATGAAAACCAGAGAATTACAAAGAATTTAAGGAAGAAGATCTTTTTTTAACCCGTTTACATACGGGAGCTCAAGGATCCATTCCTCTTATATCTGAAATAAAGCCAACTGGTTGTTCATTATGGTTTCCAATTTAAGAAGGAAAATCAGTTAAAATGCTGATTT
>CAKNWW010305245.1:0-10163 GCA_932074435.1 Andricus kollari | reverse complement strand
TGTGCCCTATCACAGGGGTGCCTTCCCGTCCCCACGATAGGCTGCAAGGGAGGTCATGTGTGACCTAAGTTATTTCTGTGACCTGTCACAGGGGTGCCTTACCGCCCTCACAACACCTGGGAAACGGGGTTGTGTGTGACCTAAGTTATTTATGTGATCTGTCACAGGGTTGCCTTCCCGCCCCCACAACACCTGGGAAAGGGGGTCATGTGTGACCTAAGTTATTTTTTGTGCCCTATCACAGGGGTGCCTTCCCGTCCCCACGATAGGCTGCAAGGGAGGTCGTGTGTGACCTAAGTTATTTCTGTGACCTGTCACAGGGGTGCCTTCCCGCCCCCACAACACCTGGGAAAGTGGATCGTCTGTGACCTAATTTATTTATGTGACCTGTCACAGGCATGCCTTCCCGCCCCCACAACACCTGGGAAAGGGTCATGTGTGACCTAAGTTATTTTTTGTGCTCTATCACAGGGGTGCCTTTCCGCCCCCACGATAGGCTGGAAAGGGGTAGGGGTTCGGTGGTTGCTGCCATTACTTACGGTCTCTCGTCGCCACTTAGGGCCTGTCGTCACGGTAATTAACAATAGAGAAAGAGCTGACGGTTAGATCTATCACTAATTTTCTCGAAAACTATCACTCGAAAAATTTTGTGTAGTGGCTTAGATAAACGAAAAAACCATGATTTGTATGGTTTCTTCCTGTTTTCACCATTAAAATCGCTTAGTCGCCAATTTTCACTATCATATTCGTAATCAGCGCGTCAAAATATATAAGTATGCGAAGTTTCAATAAAATCGGAAAATTCAGCTATTCGGAACTGCACCCATAATCCCTGATGAGGATGTCATTGACCTCGAAACATGTTGGTCCCCTCGTAGCATACAAAGGACGGAGAAAGGAAAAAGTGAGAGGTTGGTTTTTGGTTGACTTTTTCCCTCTTTTTCAATATATAATTCTTGTCTCTAATGAGCCGAAAAGTGAGTTTTTTGGAAGTTTATTTTTTGATTGTGAATCAATTTTTGCTTATTCTGCAAAAATTATTTCAATTTTTGCTTAGTTTGCAGAAATTATTCATGATAAAGTGGATTTCTTGTCAATCTTAATTTAAAAAATTTAAATAGAGACACAAAACAAAACTCGTAATTCTGTCCAATCTGCAGGGTTTGCTTATGAATAATTTTTGAGATTTCTTTTAAATTGAGTTTACGTATTTTAACTCAATTTTCTTGTAAAGAGTCTTCTTTTTATGTAAAATTTTTGTAAAAAGAATGTTTTGAATTTTATAAATTTTTTTAGAAATGCATTTAAATATTTTGGATTGTTTTCTTTTCCTAATTGTAAAATTTAATAATCTGAAATTGGTCCTAGAATCTCCCAAAAATTATTTTTTTTATTTTTAATGTTATTTTTCACGATTAAAACAAAAACTGCGCATCCTATCAAAAAATGATTAAAGACAAATTTGTAGCTATTTTCTGGGTAAAGCAATTTCGTCAATTAAATTTTTTCGTATCTTACATTGATTCATGGCAAAATAAAATTTATTTTTTTCCTGTGATCGAAATTTGAATTTTCGATTATTCAAGAAAATTCCAAAAGTTGATATGATAATCTTGCGGGGCTTCCAAAAAGCAACGTTTTTCTTCTTCAGACTTTTTTCATATCCTGCGTTGTTTGGCTGGAAATTTTTCTTTTCTTTTTTTTTTTTGAATCTTGAAAATGCTATAACTCTGATAATTTTCTTTTTATAGAAAAACGTCAAAAGGATAAATTGTACGAATTTTCGAGTACTATAAATAGCCGTACATGAAATTTTTATAGTTTGAAAAAAATGGTCTTAAAAATTTTCAAAATGATTTAAGTTTTGAATTTTCATCCAAAATAGCTGGCTAACGAATTCGTCCTTTCTTCTTGCACACTTAAAAAGTATGCTGAGGCAAAATCCAATCCTAGTAGTCTTTCAAAAGTTATCCGATATAAAACAACGAAAACGACAACAACGACGACAAAGACAGACAGACACCGGCGTAAAAACTATTTTTTTTTTAATCAGGGGGCCTTAAAACGTCGACATTTGATGGAATCCATCAAAGTCATACTTACATTTTTGAGGTTGCTGAATCCACATCTGACGTCACATTTCATGCACGTCATATGTCTGTGCAACATTGTCCTAAGTGATGAGATATTAGAACAAGTTGATAAGTACATATATCTAGGTAGCCTATTCACTAGTGACGGGAAGATAGATGGGGAGTTAGATAGGCGCATAAAGGAGGATCAGAAGGTTATCGGTAGAGCAGGGTCAATTCTCAGAAATAAAAATATATATCAAAAAAAGGTAGAATGGCAATATATCATTCTATATATGTGCCGACTGTGCTATACGGTAGCGAGACATCTACCTGCCAAGAAAAGGATAAGAGTAAGATTAACGCGATTGGCATGAAACGCCTGCGCAAAATTTGCGGGAAAACACTGATGGACAAAATGAGAAACGAAATAATCCTCAAAGAATGTGGTGCAAAAGAGACAATAGTTGACACATGGGAAAGAAATCAGTTTAGATGGTTCGCACATGTTGAAAGAATGGAAGGTGAACGACTAACGAAACAAGTGTATAAAGGTAAAGTCAATGGCAGTATGCCCAGAGGCAGACCGCGGAAAGAAGTGTTACACGGAAAAAAAACTATTATTTGGGACAACTAATAAGATTGTTGGGATAGCTATTTTAGTTAGTAAATAATGGTACTGCTATTTAGTTACTTGTGAGAACTATTTTTGTTAGTTGGAGCACGAGTACTTGTCGTTACTATCTAATTAGGTAGACATCATAGGTGAATCTTCCACTGGGAACGCGGGCATCTGTTTTTTTAGATATCTTAGGGACGCTGATGTCAATTCAGTCGATTAGACGTTCCAAAAAAATATATTTCCATACCCACTGGGGTCTTTCTAATTGCAGGTGCACTCTGTAGATTCGGATTTCCAGTAAAACTTAAAACTCGTTTGATTTAACAATTTCTGATACATACCTTCGAATGCTTTACTATAATCCCAGAAGCCTAAACTTTCCAGCACTTCTGATAATTCTATCATTTATATAAAAAATACTGAGCTGTAATTCAACGAGACAGCGAGTTATGACGGCCATAACTAAACGTTCTCCCCCGTTTTAACGCAGGTATGTTGGTACCCTTGTCGCATTCTCAGTCGTACCAAGCAAGATAACAAATAAAATAGTTACGCCACCTACTTTTATTTGTTAGACAAATCAATTAGTGGTGCAGATCACTAAAGTATTAGTAGTTCTGACTTCTAAAACATTACTAACTTAAATTAGTCACGAGTATTACAAACGGCTTCCTAAGCCGACTATTTGCTTAGTCGGTATTACTAACTGAATAGCTGTAAGAACCAATGAATGCGTTAGTAATGAAAACTTAGTAGCCTTAACTATTTATTTTTCTCAGCGTAGAATGTGTAAATCATACCTTAATCCGAAAAGACATAAAAAGCCATAGAAACAGGAGAGCTTGCATGAAAAAATGCATGGACGTGAAGGAAGCTAGAGAAGTACGCCAGGACAGAAAAGTGTGGCGACAAATAGTTAATAAAAAGAATGTCAGTAGAGCGAGTGACGCCTGAAACAAAAGACCTTGGATACTAATGGGCCCGAGTAGGGAACCTCGCATAACAACCTAGTGAGGCTCTTCACAATAAATAACACGAAAATTCGACATCAATCTAAAAAATCGATAGCTCCTTCCCCACATCACTGCTTTCCAACCTAGTGAGTCACGCCTACCCCGAAAAGGAAATTGCTTAATGGTATAATAATAATAATAATAAAGTGTGTCATGGTAGTTCTAAGAAAGCATCCAGAGGCGACTGTTGTCACCTCCAACACTCTGTGTAAGCATAACAGCGATAACAGACGAACTTCAAACTACACCATTCTTCTAATTTTGTACCTACAATATCATCGCAAATGATTTCAGACATCGTATTAAATTAACTAATTACATCATCATCTCATCAGTTACTTGACTTAGTCCGTGGCTATGATGGAAAACCGGGGTTTTTTAACACGAGAACAAGTTTGAAAAAAATAAAATAATAATAATAATCCTATGATGGGATCAACTATTTTCAATTGTGTCATCAAATTTAGATTGCAGCTAACTCAAGAATGTAAACATTACCAAACTCATGAAGTTTACAGAATTTTTTCCATTTTCGTCCCGCCATACTTGATCCATCATTTTCTATTTTGAAATTATAACGTCAGGTTTGGATTCAGCGTCCTAGAAAATATAAATATGAACAATTTTATAAAGTTGCACAAACTTTTCCAATTTTCGTTCCATCATATTGAATCCGCCATTTTTGATTTTGAAATTTTGACGTCAGATTTGGATTCAGAGACCTTCAAAACCTGATGATAACCTGATTAGTCAAGTCACCATTATGTTTCCTATTTGGGTCTCTCCATATTCGATTTTCCATCTTTACCGGATTTTACTCAGAAAGGAAATGTGGTACGCTATTTTTTCTGTCAGATTTGAGTTTAGTATTGAAAAATCTATAAAATTTACTGCCTTGCACTAAAAGAAACATTTTTTTCTAGTTCCAGTACAATTTTATACAGTCCAAGCTCCGATCATGGCCGCCCCGAGCGCTACCGCCACCACTTTAGCGTCAGTCACGATCGATGCATTTCATAGCTGACGCTCCGAGGAGGGCCGCGGGAGAAACGGCAGAATCTGAAGGTTTTTGTCGGGCCCAACCTTGAATTTGCCAGTCAAACAAATTGTTCATTTTATTATACATATAAGAAATTAAATATCAGGAAAACTGTTCGCTATTCCAAATTATTTTTAGTCCACTTTAAAAAAATTTGCTTTGATATCAAATCAAATTTATGTACTATAGGGCTAACTAATCATTGTTTATTTTATGTTTCGTCAAATATTTAAAGGCTTTGGATAAAGATGTTCTGGATAAATGTTCAACATAAAATGTGAACGTTAAAACCCGAAGAAAACCATGAAAAATTATAAAATCGCGTTCAAAAGATATTAGATGTCTGATTTCAGCTCATTTAATATGCGTTTCTATAAGAAAACCGTTCGCAGTATTATTGCGCAGTACAAAACATGGGAAAGAGTGAATTTCCATATTTCAAATGAACATATATCTATTTTTACTACTGTAAAAAAAGCTTCACATTGTTATTTTTTCTTAAAGTTTTACATGTATTGTTATAATTAATAATAAGATTACACGAGTGACATCGGATTTATGTTATAATTGACAATGCGATATTTGAGTTTCTCTTTGTTAAAAAAAAAAAACAAGCAATACGACACAGTAATTAATTATGAATGTACTGCACGAGATTTCACAGGTTACGTTAAAAGTGAGGTGAAATATTTGTCATTTTGACGCTTTGTTTACATTTATTCTAAGATCTGAAAATACCATAGCTAATGATCGATTTTAATGTTCTACATACCTTTAAGCTCGGGCTTGTAATGAAATAATCCAATATGAATCACTTTTATACACATGTAATGTACGCTAGGTACATAAAACGATGTTCGAGATAGATTTTTAACCTACCCGACGCGCCGCATTACTCGGAGTTGGTCAGCTGAATTTTTCTCTACGCAGTCGAGCGTGACCGCGCTTAAAGTGGGCGCTTATGGCTTCTTGGAATTCTACTGCCCTACAGCCCCGAAAACGGCCATGTTCGGAGCTTGGACTGTACATCTTGGCAAAAAATGATACTCTTCTCTATAATTTCGATTTGTTAATAGCTTTAAAAGCGTGCGCTTATAATATATGTACTGTTTTGTAATTTAATGGCATTATTTAAGTTTAATTGTCTATGTGCACCAACGATATATTTATATACTGTATGACATATATAGTGTGTGTGTAGTAGTAGCTGTGATGACCTTCCACAGTGTCTGGAAGTAGCCGGAATGTTTTTTTTCTTTAATCGCGCACGATATTTTATATATGTATGACTGGTGTGTAGAACTCGCTTATTAGAGAAATAGGTTTTGTTTTCTTTTCTTGAATCTGTATTTAACAGTTGATTTCATTATACTTAACTTCTAGGTAATCTTTGTTCACTAGTTTTATTATTCCTACTTAATTGCGAATTAAGTTATAATGAATTTTTTATAGCACATGCATGATTTCAGCCCTTTTCGATACCTATGAAGCGGGGCTAAAGCTCTACTTTTTACTCCCTAGGGACTGAAAAGTGACGTCATAGATAAACAATGAAAATTATATGTCTATTAGCTCGCATTTTACTATTATCAGCCCATTCACGTAAAAACTGTGAAGAAATTTTTGTTGCAGATAATAGAATTTTGCGGTTATTTATGGAAAGTTACCATATATAACTGAACAAATTACCTTAAAATACCGAAAATTTTCATAAATTTCCGGAAATTTATGGAAATTTTTAAAAATGAATTCTTGGTAATTTAAGGTAGGTTACCATATTGACTTGTAAAATTACCATAAATTACCAAAAATTTCCATAAATTTCCGGAAATTTATGGAAATTTTTCAAAATGAATTTTGGGTGATTTACTATATGTACCGGTAAAATTACCATAAATGACCAAAAATTTCATAAATTTCCGGAAATTTATGGAAATAGTTCAAAATAAATTTTGGGTAAATTATGGTAATTTACCATATTTACCGGTAAAATTACCATAAATTACCAAAAATTTCCATAAATTTCCGGAAATTTATGGAAATGTCAAAAAAAGAATTTTGGGTAATTTATGGTAATTTACCATATTTACCGGTAAAATAATTATAAATTACCAAAAATTTCCATAAATTTCCGGATATTTATGGAAATGTTAAAAAAGGAATTTTGGGTAATTTATGGTAATTTACCATATTTGCCGGTAAAATTGCCATAAATGACCGGAAATTTTTATAAATTTCCGGAAATTTATGAAAATTAAAAAAAAAAGAATATTGCCGCCAATTTTTTTATTGAATTTTTGATAATCTGCAATAAGTTAACATAAATTTGATGCTTCTTTATTCAAAATCTAATATGGACTAAAATCATGACTGTATTTCGAGAAATGTCTGAAATCATGCATTTGTTATAAAAAATATCGTATGCACCCCTCTTCTCCCCCTAGGTGCATAATATACTATTTCGCAACATCCAGCTCGAAAGTGAGGTTTTTCATGCCTCTAAATGATATGCAAATTGCTTCAATCCAACAGACTGTACGAGAATAATAATGGCACATGCGCACGTTGAACGACATCTATTTTGCAAATCGATCCAAAGGACCAGCATGCGCTCTTTGGAGATCAGTAGCTTTGCACACCACCAAATTATAAATATTCTGAAAAATTCTTTAAAAAAATTATATACAAAAAAGGGTTGTAAACCACCACACGAAATCAAAAATTTCGTGAAAAGGTGTAAAAAAGTGCTAAATATTTTTCTCGGAAGGTTGTTGTAAAAAATAGCATGTGATATACGTGCGCACAGGCACGTGTCAGTTCTTCGCACTCGTCTACGTTTTTTAACTTCCGACTCGTGGTTCTAGCCTCCGGCTCATCTGCAAGTTTCACACTCTTCGGCAATCGCCTATTTTGCGCACTTGTTTCACAAATAGCTGTTTATTAATAATTCATATTCTTACATCAAATATTACCTTAACGATTAAGCTAGTCAAATCTGGGACAGATCTGATACCATGAATTTGTTTGCGCGTGAACTTTTATTGATCCACGCAATTGAAATAATTCTATAGATTATTTTAGCATAGGGATATAAATCAGCGGACAGTGAGCTGAAAGCCTATAGCTATAGATACACCTAAATACGACGCCGAATGCTGTGTCGTTTTGAGATGCAACAAAAATAAGACACGGAGACAACTGAGGACACAATTACCATTTTTTGCTCGAAATGAGTTGCAACAAAATTTACACGAATGGTCTTCTGTGTGCTAATGTATATCAAATCGGAATAAGCTTTGCATAAAAACGGGACTTACATAAATGTTCGCAATCAGTAGGTATAAATCATCTTGTTGAAAACGACCGTGTCACTCAAGTTAAATGGAGCAAGAGAACTTAATAGTAGCCTGCAACGAAAAACGACAAATGCAAGAGAAGGTAAACGCGTTAAACATGTGTAATGAGCATCTTATGCTCATTTTGTCGTCCTGCGCTGAGTCCGAGCACTTTAAAATAACAAACTACCACACACCTGCTATATATTTTCAAGGTAGGTATAATGAGGCACTAGAATCTAGATTATTAATAAGAAAAGACGGGTAAAGCTCTTTTTTCACGTCCTCCAGTGATTTTTTCTCGCGTAAATGATAATAAGGTGGTGACAAAAGTGCCAAGATTTACTTTTGATAACACTGTGTTCAAACAAAATTAGGTATTGCCTTGGTTTTTGCTTCAAAATATATGTAAGACATTAAAGTTCCAAATTATAATCATAATACATTTAGATGCATTCCATGTATTATGTTATATAATTTTTTCTAAATGCTGTCCAAATTCACATGGTGTACAAAATTTATAGTGGTGGAGTGAAAAGTGCCAACATAAATAAAACGAATTTTGTAAAATTTTAAATTACCCGGAAGAAACTCACAGTACATAGAAACAATTATGCACCGTTTTGGTGGATTTTGTAATACAATTTATTTTATAATTTCTTCAAAATAGCACCTAATGAAAACAGGAACTTTTGTCCGACCCCCCTTGAAAAAGCGCCATTGCATGCACGTGAAGCAGGCGTAATGTGGCCGCTTCCTGTACAGTGACGTTCGCACATGCGCACTCTGCCGCCGGGCCAGCATGAAACTTTTCGCCTGCTACATAAAACTTCACGCCCGCTACACATACACTGCGCCACGCAAGTGAGAATATGGATCTTTACCTTATAAAAAATTGTATCGCTGGACCCAAAAGTTCTCCTTCTGCAAAGTACGCTATTTCTTCCTTTCACGTATAATCTAAAATTGTCAAGTACACCAAACATCCTCTATCTGCTTCACATGCTTGTTTTCAATGAGGGCAGGACAAAAAGTATCGTGTGTAGCAAGGACGTACGGCCACTGGACACTTTATACCCCACGCTCCCTCCAGCCTCCACCTCCCCACTTTCCCATATAAGCTATCTGTACTATAAGAATACATAGTTACGCATCAAATTACACCTAATTCATGACAATGGTACGTAGGGTTATGTGTTGGTACCAAAAAGAAACGGCGACGATATAATTACTTTCCGCATACGAAATTTACTGTACCTTAGCCAAGAACTTAAAAACAGCTGGCAGCGGCTGCCAACGGCTATCAGCAGTTCATCCAGATTTTACTTACTGACTTAAGGTGTCAGGTCGAGTAATGAGCATTATCATATGTGGCAATTTTTTCCCTGTGACACTTTTGACCCCGCTCTATACAGAAGAAACAACGTGTGAATCTAACACTAATTTCAGGGTACCATTTCCCTGCAAAAAAATTAGTCTTGGTAGTGTGAATGGTACCATTACACAAGGTATCGTATCACTCGGTTTGGGGTACGAAATTTCACCTGCTGTCAATTATTGGTACAGTTTTGCGGCAAAAACAATAGACGATAGTTTCGTACCCCAACTCCAAGAGCTAGCTCCGCTCGAAATAGCGCAGCCAATGCCGTAGGTTATTGTTAGAATAAGATATAGATATTTTCAAATTAACTTTGGAATTCGACAAAGGTAAACGTTACGTTTCAAATTGATTAATTATAATATATTATCGTCACCAGCAGTTGCTTCTTAAACACCGATTTTCATGTTGAGGTGGACATACATGACTTGAGGCATTTTATATTGATCAAAATAATTAATTTTCATGGTCTAAATTTGCGTAAAAAAGTAAAAATTATACAAATTTTTGGCTAAAATGTTATTAAGGCATTTAGATTTTAACTTTTTAAGTATCATGTGATAAAATAATACTCCTACGGTCCATTTATTGAGAAAAAAATCGTAAATTCTATAGAGGTGGACATATAGTTAAAACTGGACGTATTAATTGAGTTTTAACCACATTGTGTATTGTGCAAAAAAAAAAAAATTTAAAAAAAATTT
>CAKNWW010305244.1:0-13716 GCA_932074435.1 Andricus kollari | reverse complement strand
ATTCAAACATGTTTAGCCAAAGTAAAGACGAAGTTTGGAACAGCAGTGCGCCGAGTCTGGGCCGAACTCTGGCTCTTCCTCTTAAAACATGGTTTGCCGTTGTGAAAGTAACACTTGGTCCAGTATTGTGCCATCATTGGGCCAGACTCCGGCTTTTCCTATTAAAATATGTTTTGCCAGAACAAAGACGAAGTTTAGAACAGTAATGCACCGCGTCTGGGCCGATCTCTGGCTTTTCAAAACATGCTTTGCCGTGATAAAAGTGATACTTGGTCCAGTAATGTGCCATCACTGGGCCAAGCATCGGCGGTAGATCGACGAATTTGAATATCCAATATAATCAGCCAGTACGGGCACAACACTGGGCCGATTAAAATGCTGATAATTGGCCCAATAACATTAGCCGATCTTTGGCTGCCGGAATTGGACCGAGCCTGGGCCATTTGTTCAATTCCATTAATTCGCACTTGGGATATTCGGCACGGCAATGAGTCGATGCTGTGCCGAACTCTGGTTATCCCAAATTCAGAATTATTTGCGTAGTAAAAGTGACACTTGTCCCAGTAATATGCCGTTGCTGGGCCGGACTCCCGCTTTTCCACTTAAAACATGCTTTGACAGAGTAAAGAAGAATTTAGGACTAGTAATGGGCCATTGCTGGGCCAGAATATGGCTTTTCTACTGAAAATATGATTTGTCGGAGAAGATAAGATATTCGGCACGGCAGTAAGCTGATGCTGTGCCGAACTCTGGTTTTCTAAGATTCAGAATGATTTTCCGTAGTAAAAGTGACACTTGACCCAGTAATATGTCGTCTATGGGCCGGACTCTGGGTTTTCTACTTGCGAAACGGGATGCCGTAATAAATGTGACAATCGGCTTAGTATAGTGCCGCTACTGGGCCAAGCTTCGGCTGAAGATAGGTAAATTTAAAAAGCCGACAAAGGCCGCTGTCCAGAACTTGGCCAATTCAAACACAGAGATTGGCCCGAAAACAATAGCCGACTGTTGGCTACCGTGATTAGGCCAATATTGTGCCGTATTTTCAGTTTTGGCAATTCGCACTTGGGAGTAATAATGATAAAATTAGAATTTTTATTTACGAAATATACTTGGAAATAGACCATCGCTGTGTTTATGCTGAGCGAAACATTAATTTCAAAAATAAATTGAATTATTCTAAAAGAACTTTGAATATAAATGTAACTTTAAATGAGAAACATTTATATTGAAATATTTTCTACCCGGGAAAAATAATTGATTCATTGTTTTGGATATTAAAAGTAAATAATTTGCATTTGATTCAACAATAAATAATTCTTTATTAAATATTAATTGCATTGAGCCACTATAGCAAAATGTCACATCCACGTTAGGCTAGATTTGGATGAGTGAAAATTTCAAAAAAAAGGTTAGGTTTCGTCATAAAATAGTTCAGATATTAGCGCAGGTTTCATAACATCGCATGCAGACATCAGATTATAGAATATCAAATTTGCCTGAAAGAGGTCGAAATGAAGTCGAATCGACGTCACTTCGACGTTGATTTTTTAAACCCTGTAAATTGCAACAAATTTTGATAAAATCACTTACATTGCAGTAAATGATCATTTATAAAGTATCTCTGGAGCATAAAAAACATAGTCGAAACCGACTAATTTTTCGACGGTAATTTCGACTCGACCATCATATGACGGTTACGACGTCGATTCGACGTCTGATCGACGTCACCATTCCGACTGGGACCCATTGTGGTGCTCTTAGGCGCTGATTTGCGGCTCAACTATTCTAGATGCTAGTCGTCAAGGATCGCGAGAGGCTTCCGTCGCCCTTCGATTCATTTTCAGGCGGTTTGTGATTGGTCCGGTCGGATCCTCTACCTTCAGATGAATCGGGCCATTCCAGAACCGTACTGACGTTCAGTGTTTGGCAAGAGGACAACCTTGCTAGCCTTCTGAATCGATTCAGGGTAGTAGTATCAAATCTTTGAATTCCCTCGAGGATCAGGAAAGTGAGCGAGCTTTTACAGACGGACTTATACGCGACAACACGGGCAGATACATCGTACGCCTCCCTCTTCGACAGGCCTGTATCCGCACCTTGGAAGAGTCTCTACTGAGATTAGGATAATAAAAATAGAATAGTATTCCACGTTTTTGGGGATACCAGCCAACATGACTTTATCCCTAAACTAGAAACTTGTGCTACGGTGCTTATGGTTCGATTGATTAATTCCGTACGCTAGGAATCGGAACTCTTTCATGTGGTCAGCTACGCTTGGCCGGACTCACGAAGCGTTCTCGGTTGTGTTCAAACAGATGATCCTTCTCGTTGGCCGAGTTCTGTCGCCAATCGAATTTCAGAGATCCAGCGAACTCTTTTTAAAATTTTTGGACGCTACATCCCTGCAAAGGAAAATTCAGGTGTAATGCCACTAAATAAATGAATGGACTAAGCCGAAACCTAATAATCAAAATGGATACGAGACAGTCCACAGTCGACCCTTCTCTATTTCGATGTAGGACATGGCTTTTGGGACGGGTAACCAATCTTAGTCCCGGACACGAAGGACTTGTGCGATCTGCCACGGTTACAACTTCCATTGGAACCTACAATCGTCCCATCGTCAAATTGAGCTGATAACCAGTCGTGCGCTGGCTCTATACGGCCAATTGTGCTCCATGGCGGGCGGAACTAAAGGTTTCCTTATACATGAAAATTTATTGAGTGCGTCATGGCGGGCGGCACTAAACTCTTGGCCTTCGCACGTGGGGTTTATTTCGTTCGGTGAACGAGGCGGGCGGAATGTTAATAATTTATTTGATGTTATTGTTTCTCTTTTGATTGACCTTCGGGCTTCATTGATCATCGCATGGCATCCTCCCAATGCTTCTTCTCGTTCAAGGTTCCTTTTCTGTATATGAGTTTTGGGGGCTACCTTTCCGCTTGATTAGTGACCCATGTTGTCGCTTGATGGTGCCTTGATGGGGGACTGCCGGGCTCCCATCACATAGAGAGTTCATTTGCTATCAAGGTGTAGGCTGGTGTGACTGAATCTCGGTGGTTGTAACGATCGGAAATCAATTGTGCGTCGTCTGGAGAACTTAGGTATTTAAGTCGGTCAATCAAAGTCAGTGGCTCTTCAAGTCCTAATTAGTTGTTCAGTGATTTCCCGACTCGATAGTCTTCCGGTGTTGTGCGAAGTGACGAGTCGGATGACGTATATTAAAAAATGCCGGATTTGGAGAAGAACTAAAAAATATTTTTTTAAATGAAAAATCATGGTGAAATAATTATTTTATTTTATAATAATTATTTTTATTCTAAAGCTGGTTAAAATACCTTCACAAGACCATCATAAAAAAGTAAAATTTGGTAACTGTATCAGAAAGTGAAAGCGGTCGGGGTGAATCGTCGAAAATTCGGGCGCCTGTATATTGACAACCCGTTATACTAGGTGTACCCCCTTTACAGAATTTGAAGAGGTCGACCAACACTAAGTTCTAGCGGAGTTTGAATAAGATAGGTGATAACAAAATTTTAGGCGAGGACACTTGGCAAATTTTACCCCATTTCATGATTTTAGTCGATAATGATAACACCTACAAAATGAAATTCGTTATAATTATAGAGGCTGCAGAGTTGTCATCAAAGCCAGGGAAAAACATATATGCATGGTTCCTTTAGTCAGTATCTATAATCGTTAATATTAATTGTTAGAATGCAAATAAATCTGTATCATGTATTAAAAAAAGCACACAAAGCCTTTATCTATTCCCTTTATCTAAAATTACTTTCAAAGTTTTTACACCATTTCCTTCTTTTCCTGAATATCATTAAAATAAAACAAAATTTGCTAATTGAGATACTTCACCGAGAAACAAATATGCCTTACTATACCTTAATAAAAAACCTTAATGAAGAATAGGCATGCACAGCGGGCGCGCAGGTACAACCTCTGGGTTTAATATATAAAAATAATGATTTTGACGTATGTATCACTCTCGACAATTCAGGATAAATAAGACATATTTTGATCTATAGTTCTGATACCCTTGTCAAACTGAAGATTTCTGGATTCAAATTGCTCGTCTTGCAATAAATCGAGGCCCTTTTCTCTAGTTGCATGCTGACCCATACCATGTGCTCCTGTGTAAACCGGGTACAGGGGATAAAGTTGCTGGATCTTCGGATACTGTTGGAATACCTCTGGTACCTTATTGGTGGCAGAATGTGCAGCTGGTTCCATTAAAATGAGACCTGGTCGCATGGAAGACTCTGTTACTAAATCTAGGGCTTTTGACCGCAATGTTGAACGATAAGTCCAGGCCTTATTTGTCGGTACCACATTAATCTTGGTCTTCAATGGATTAGAGGTGCTTCGACCTTGGGTTTTTAAAGTAATCAGTCGTACATCTCCAGCCTTGGAAACACGTGCTACTGCCAAACCACGCAACGTTTGAAAAGTAGGTCTGCTAGCTTGTCTGCTAGTGGGTCGACTAACAATTTTTCCATTTTTATGTTGACCTCGAGTCTTACTTTTTCTTTGAACTTGACCTGGAACTATTGCATAAGGAGAATTTATAAGCCCTTGCATTTTTTTCAATTTATGCTGTGGTGCTTGCTTGCCCTTTTGAATACCTTCCGCCAAAGATTTTTGGTTATTAAAATAATTGTTTTCGCGTGACTTTACAAATGGTCTGCGAGGCATATTTTCTGCGGGCGGATTGTATAACTGATGGTTCTTTCGATCAGGTATGGTAGACGTCCCATAGAAGAACAACGCCCACTCGTGCAGAGTAGCACGACCTAAGATGGGTAGATCCAAAAACGTGATAATAAATTAATTATCATTTTGAAACTTTGTTACTTTTGAAAAGGTCTGAATATTAATTTAACTAAAATGACACATCAACATTGCTAGCAGAAAATTTGGATAAATAATAAGGAAACATATAGTAAATTGGGCTTATCTGCTAAAATACTAACATATTTATATATAATAATATGGTAACATTAATATTAGTTATTAAAACCCTTAAGCTTAAGATATAACCTACAAATTATTTTATTAACTCGACAAAGTTCAACATTTGCCTACGAAACATTGTAATTGGGTTTATCGAAACTTGAGCTGCTATTTAATCAATATGTCTTTTTCAATAGAACTCGCCTGCAAAACCAGACCTACCTTTGGTAGTCAACCCTTAGCCGATTTTTATCAAGATGTATATTTCTTTGTTCCTAAATTAAAATCAACTTTATACAATTATATTGCTTTAAAAGACATTTCTGTTTAAAGACCGTTTATTTCTGACTAATAAGATCCCTACAGCAAAAGATTCAATTGAAATCGATTAACTGCAATAGCAAAATAGTACACTCAAAATAGGCCTAGAATTTCGTACTTACTAATTAACGTATTTTCATTTTAAATTATATTAGGTATATTGCATATAAACGTTTTTAAATAGTAGTGTTTTTTGGAAGCTGAAATTTTGGTGATAGAAGATCAGAACAAAAATAATTAACATCCACTTCAGTAAATTGTTCTACTTAAGTTCTTCTTAACTTTTTTGAGCAAGTCTAAATATGGAAGAAATGGTTTCTAATAATTTGGACTGTTACGATTTTCTTTATGCAGAATAGTTTATCTTTCACATGCTTATGAGGCTGTGACTTGGCACGGTCAGAGACCAACAATCCAACCAATCACTACTAGCTGATAGCATGACCTTATAGAGGAGGTTTAAGATGAAAGTTCCTAGGCCCTTATCTACAATTATTATACCCAGATGGCTGGGACATTCTTCGAAGAGCCTAGAATGTGAAATCCACAACTAATAAATTAGAGTGGATCTAAGGAAATCCACTCAGATGGAAGACCTGCATCACTAATAATTTTTTTCCGAGATATAAACGACCTTGGTGTGAGTGAACAAACTTTAAATGGAAGTTCATAGTACTGAATATTTTTTTCTTGAATTCGATTAATGACTTCAAAAATAGCGTGACAAATAAATGTTGGCAATATCCCCGGAGCTATTTTTGAAAAAGGTCCCTACCACGAAATGGCCACCTTCTTGCATTCCGTTGTATACCTCTAATTTTCTGTAAATTTAGGTCATGGACATACCGGTGTTCTACTTACAGTGAAAAAGTGTCATGCCTCGTGGTCATTCCTAACGGACCCCACTTCGCCATTAAGTTTCGAGTAACTTTCTCCAGCTCCTTCAAGTGAGTTGCTTGCAAGTTATTCAAGGGAATGTTAAAATCTATCTTAAACACACTTTAAGGACGTAATACGTAAAAATAAGTTACATTTTTTGTTTCAAACCACGAAAATTCATTACAACTAAAACAAGCAACAATATTCACACAAACGTCTTGAAAAAATGTACACATATTTCGATTTTTCCTTGTCACCATAATTTCACGAAATTTGCGTACCGGAAAATTCAGGGATTTCGTTAGATCGTCCTTACGAACAATAAACTAGAAAAGTGTGCTACCGGTGATTTCTGAAAATGTATTGCCCATTCTTGAAAAATTATGACAATTTCAAGAATTCTTTTATTATACGTCATTTTTATACTTCAAAGCTCCAATTCAGCTCATATACAACTGTTGGAAATGGATAATTCTGAACTTATCCATTTTCTATCCAATAAGTATGATCGTCCATACATAAAAGGACCATTTGATCCGAGTTGATATTATATCAGCATCAGTTCGGTTCATTAGGTTTTAATTCGGCTGCCGAATTTTAAAAAAAAATGAAAGTAGAAGATCTATGCGGTTTACCCTGGACATCACTCAACTGCAATCCATTTGGATTTCCGAGTTTTTTTAACCAGTTTCAGTTCGGATTTGCCATTACTGTCATCGATTCGGATTTCCCAGTTCATTTGAAACAGTTTTATTTCGGAACTTCAAAATGAACTTTCCAAATCACGCACTTAGTTCCTACGTCAATCCGGTTCAATGTAGATATTATCAACTGTAATCTAATCGTATTTAAAATTTCATTTTGAACTAGTTTGAGTTCAGATTTCCAAAGTTAACTTTTTAAATCGCGCACTCAGTTTCTACTTCAATCCGGTTTAATTTGGGCATCATTCAATTGTAATCTATTCGGATTTTCCGATTCATTTTGAACTAGGTTTAGTTTGGATTTTCAAATTAAACTTTTTGAATCGCGCAATAAGTTCCTAACTCTATTCGGTTAAATTAGAGCATCCATTATCTATATGATATTCGGATTTGCGAGTTAATTTTGAATTGATCTCGGTTCGGATTTCCAAACTGAACATTTCGAATCTCGAACTAAGATCCTACGTTAATCCGGTACAATGTGGACATTATCAACTTAATTTAAACGACTTCCGAGTTTATTTTAAACTAGTTTCAGTTCAGATTTCGAAATTAAACTTTTCAAATTGCGCATACTTAGTTTCTACTTCAATCCGATTCAAGTTGGACATTAAGTATCTGTAATCTATTCGGATGTCCGAATTAATTTTGAATTAGATTCAGTTCAGATTAACAAAATTACCTTTGCAGATCGCGCAATAAGTTCGTTTGTTTGTAGGCGCAATAATCACCGAAAGAGCTTAGACCTGTACAGTAAATGTCCAATATACTTCGATATGTACAGAAGGTATCTACGGTACTTAAACCGGCGCAGCAGGTGCCCAAAGTATTAAGACCAGCACAGTATGTTCTAAATGTTCTTAATCTGCATCCTAAATACTTGCTTAGCTAGAGCGCAGTCGTAAGTATTTTGGGTACTTACTGCGCAGGTCTCAGTACATTGATTGCCAGCATATGAGTATATTGGGTATCTACTCCGCATTTCAAAGTATCTTAGCATCTACTGCGCAGGTCTAAGTATCTTGGGTACCTAATAGGCAAGTGTAGGGGAAAAGCGAGTAATGTCGGTCAGCAGGTAATACCGGTCACTACGGCATTACCCGTTTTCCCCTAAGTACCTTGAGTTCTCACTGCACATGTTTAAGTACGGTGGGTAACTTCTGCGTAGAGTCTAGGAGTTTAAGTATCTACTGCACATGTGTAAGCAATCTGAACTCAGACCAATACCGAATGAACTCGGAATTCCGAATTGATTACATTTCGACAATGTCCATATTAAATCGAATTGACTGCTTATATCCGAGATTCTTTTCTAGATATGCCATCCGAGATATGCTATCCTTTAGCTAGGATAGCTATAGATAGGGTTCGAACCCGCAGCGATTACAAATTTTAATAGGATTTAAGCGTGCGATTAACAGCGTAGTGATTGCGTGTAATAATGAATCATTATGTAAAGTAATATGTGAACATAAATATGAAGTACAATAATAACACTAAAAAAAAATTTTTTTCGTTGAGAAATCGTTCAATGGTTTCCGAATAGAGCCGAATGGATCACGACCGCCTAACAACCGGTCCGGTATTCTAATATGAAACCATTTCATTGTCTACTTGGACTTCCGAATCTAGCCGAAAAGATCACGATCGCCTAACAACCATTCCGGCATTTCCAATTCGAATCCTGTTTAAATAGTCTTTTTATGTAGAGGTATAGAGGCGGCAGCGCCTAATATGGTGAACCTAAACATATCTCCGCTAAGAATGTTTTGATATTTAAGAGAAATTATTATGAGTATTTAAGTATGTATTTCTATAACTGTACAACAATTTAAGTTTACCAAATCTCGTGCGCCACATTAGGTGCCCGTGCCTAGTTTATGGCTAAACACGTGTTATGCCATATTTAATTAATTTGATTTAAGCGTGTTTGTTGAATCCGACTTGCAATTTTTTTTTTTGAAGATACGGCACTTTACCCATCCATATTTTCTCTGCACGTATTTGAGGACAATTGTGACATCGAAGAAGCATTCTCGAGGGTCTCCTTATATCTCTAGACCCACTACTTGATGATAGTGAACATAAATTTTGCGCAATATTTCGCGAAACGGAGCAAGAACCGGAGAAAATTGAGAGGTCCGATGTATGAAGACAATGAGATTGTAGTTGTAAGCCGCCAGCAAGAAGTGCAGGATGTGACACTGGCGCTGCAAACGACACGCTCACGACGCAACTACATTGTGGTGCTCTTCTTTATCGACCTCTCGAGTCGCAGCCTCGAGAGGTACTTTTCACATGGGGATCTTGGGGAATAAAAATGTGAATGAAATTTCGTAAACAAATATTTAAACAATCTTTGAAAATGCCACATCTGCAAATGCAACAATATTATAGGTAAACAAATTCATCGTTGTACGTAAATTTGCAAATTTACCAAGTTTGAAGTTATAAAGTTTCAAAACTAGACTCTGTGGTAATTTATTTGAAAAGTTACCAAATTTACCAACTTTGAAATTCTGAAATTTTAAAACTGGGCCTTCTGCAAATTCGTCTCTAAAATTTGAAATCTGAGTCCTCGGCAAATATGCATAAAGCAATAATTACAAGAAAAAAAATTACATCAATGCAAGAAAAACAACAAGAAAAATTGTCGTTGAACAGGAAAATATTTGATTAGACTATGGGACCATTCACAAAATACGTGATTCATTTTTCAGGAACTTCCCCCCCACCCCACCCGCGTGATACTTTTTCCATTGTCCTTAACATGGAGAATGATACTTCGACAGACTCCCCCTAACCCTAAACGTATCACGTATTTTTTGAAGGAGCCCTATTCAGTACTTCATTTCTTTGATTCAAGTGATCCTTGTTCTCAGTATACGAAAATTTGTCGCGAAGTGCCATTGGCTGTGAATTACTTGTTTATTTTTTAAGAAGTTTCCATAATTTTTTTACTACATTTAGCAGCAACACTATAAATACATAAATTGAGGCGCCGGATGCAAAAAGGATATAAAATTATTTTGCTGAAGTGGACAGGGGGGAGGGGGGCTGTGCCCTTGAGAATAAAGTTCCGAGTTTTAATTTTTCAAATACGTGTCTGCGCTGGAAATTTAATTACGCATCTTTTTCTTCCAATTGAAAAAGTTTGAGCTTTTTTAGTCTTTGAATTATTGATAAAAAACTGTTTTTTTATCTGATTAAAATATTTCGCCTTTTTCACTTCAACTCGCGACTAAATCAGAACTTTTAAAAATTTTTGATAAAATTTATAAGAAGTATGCTTTGTCATCTTCTGCCACTGATGACATTAGCTAAAGTTGAAAATGTTTGTTAGAAAAGAAGCTAATCATTTTTTCTGAGGCGTTACACAGTTCGTGCGCAAACAACATTGATCGTTTCGGGAGTGTTTTAATTTTGTGGTGCGATCGATTATCTGCCCCGTAGGCTGCGCTCCGCTCGACAAGCCATTATTACCCCAGAGTTAAGTGAACTCTGCCTTATAGTGCTTTATAGATTTTCAATTTAAATGCAATAAAATATGGAAAATCATGGTTCACAATTATTTTTTTTTCTTCCTGAACAAAATATTTAAACGTTGCCAGTTCTAGAGACATGAGCTACGTCGAAGTCTTAAAAATAAAAAATCTGTACACATTTCCTTTCTTGTATCCCGCGTGTCCTCTGTCTCAGCTCTGTTTATAAACAAACCTGCAAAAAATTTCCGAATTTTTTACCTTAAAAAATAATCGTTGAAATATTACATGATATTTTCTTTTTTTAAGTTATATCTGAATACGTATTATGGAAGCTATCAAAAATTTCATAATATAAATGCAGTGAACAAATTTGAAAAAAATTAAAGATAATTTTTAGAATAAATCTACTATTGTCTAAGAGTGATACTAATGACCTTTAACTAAAAAAAAAGTATAGTTAAATTAACCAGTAAACTAATCTAAAATTAATTTTTTACTGAAAGTTACAACTCCCGTATCGCATGTCTTTAATTAAATAATGAATATTTAACAATCACAATCTGTGCTAAATACAGCGTTTCTACTTTCATCTTGTTATATTATTTATCTTACTAGGTTTATTTATTATATATTTTTATTTTAATGCTACAAAAAATTTAAAAGAAGTGATTCTAAATTATTACTACCCACTTCATTTAACATAGAACAAGTCTTGATATTTCGTATTTTGAATACAAAAGATCTGTATCTGACCGGCCTCTGCAAAAGATATTCACCTAACGTTGTAGTAACGTCTTACCGGCGGCCGGACCGCAGCATACACGGGAGAAAATCGATCGCACTAGAAAATTAAAACATCTACAGTTTGATAAATACTATTTCAATTGAGCTAAATCTTTTTAGGAAACTTCTTTGAAACTTCATGAACAATTTTCTCACTGACAGTTTTCGATTTCTCAAAATTCGCTCGACTTCCGAAACGATCGAAATTGTTTGTGCACGAATTGTGCAACGCTTCAGAAAAAAATTATTAACTTTTTTATTAACAAATATTTTGAACTTGAGCTAATGTCATCGATCGCAGAAGATGACAGTGCATACTTCTTCTTAATTCTGATGAAATTCGAAACTTTATTCCCAAGGTATCCCGAGCTTTTGCCTCTGAGGACAATAGATAGAGGCAAGAGGGAGATGCAGAAAAGTATCGAACTTACAGAGTCTCCTTCGAAAACTTATATCTGATATAGCTTGTAGACACTTGTCTTTTGTCAGATGTTATGACCAATCTTGTCCGCCACAAGAGCATAAGCTCTTTTATGCATCACACTATTTTTGGATGCACCTCCATGGACAGATTGCGTCGATACCTGATCGAGTCCTGGGTACTACACCTGTCTATTAACAGGTTCTCCCTGCAACCTGCCAGCCCTCTCTTGCATCCACGTTGTTCAACTATTGCACTACATAGTGGCTCGATAGATGTTAATACCCTCTCTTCGAGGGTGCCAGTGAATAGCTTGTAGTGCACTGTTGTTGCGTAGAAGTAAACTTCTTCCACCAAAAGTTGTTGATTCTATATGGCCCTGGCGCTGAAAAGATCTTAGTTCTAGCGATAGCTTTCTTCACTTCTTCAGCAGTAATTAGTGGACACTCTTCCTGCGGAACTTGTAACCTTTGAATTTGGCTAATGTTGCGAAAGAGTAATATATCTGAAACGTCTTTATTCAGCTGATAAGTATCTCCATATAATTGCTCCAAAGAGACTTGAATGTCTTCCCGATTAGGTGGATTTTTAACGGAACGTGACGTTTTATTGAATAGACGGGAAGGATGAGTAGAAAAGGTGGACATTTCCTGAATCCACTTTACTCGCCATTCATGGCGCTGTTTCGCTGTTAAAAGAGATCTTATTTTTTGCATCCAGTGCTGCTTGATGGTCAACAGTTTACACTTGTTCAGCCAGTAATTTACAAACCTTTAGTTTCGAGCACGTGCCCTAACTTTTGGAGTGAATTTAGTATTTGATGTTATGTAGCTAATCACGCACTCAATATTTTATGCATGCCGTCTCGCCGTTTGAATTTTAAACTGAAGCTGTGCAATACGCTTACGCGTCTTATTTAGGCTTTAAGGAACCATGATCGTAGCTGCCTGAGTCTACAATTTCAGAGTACCCGACAATGGGTCGGCGAACAATGCCGATAATCCTAGAATTCGGGGTGGTCAAAATAATGTAGATGGAAACACGACCACGAACCGGCGAAACGCCCACATTGAGTGGACGAATCAACTCAAGGATGACTTGCTAGACTGCTACGATGCCAGCATCATCCCTGTTCACCGAGACTTTATGGCGCATATGCATACTCTGTGGTGCCAAAAACACCCAGAGCTTCAGCACGCTTCAATTCAATCGTTGCGAAATCAACGATCCTACATCTGGAAAAATGGATGTGTACGCGGAGCGCTTCCCCAACCGCTGCTTTATTAAGCTGCAGCCGAAGATAAGGAAGCGACATTAAGACCAACCGCGGAAAGCAGGCACCTTCTAAAAGATGATCACGATTTCAGGACAAGAAGGAACATTAACATCCAAGTTCCTCTTAAGCCCCAAGATCTGGCTGAAATGGATGCCTCCCTTTGTGAGAATATCTAGGAGGAGTCCGACCTTTGGACCATTAATTGTTCAGTTTATGATGCTGCGAGATCATTGGCTGACTCAAATCAAAGGCTAAAACCGACGCTGGATAATAAGACCAAAAGACGCTTGTATCAACTAAACAAGAAGATAGGATGGCAAGACAGAATGCGTCCCGTATTTAGTGTGTGATTGACTACATAACATCTGGTAGGAGTTTCACGAAAGAGATCCGAAAGCTCGACCACGAACTAAGAATCTACCATCACACACTGAACAAGTCAAAGCTGCTCATAATCAAGAAACATATTGTTGACAAAATATTTGTGTTATCTGACGTAAGGAGGAAAATACACAAGAGGATGAAGTGGCTTAGGACGAGATAGAGAGAACTATAGGCCTATAACTTGTCTAAGAACGCTCCATGAAATCTTACAGCTACTCTAAACGACAGGATTATTCGGACAATTGGGCCTGTATGTAGAGTAATGCACGAACAACGTGGTTCAGAAAAAGGTGCAGCAGACTGCCGAGAGAATATGCTAATAGAAGGGTGCGCCCGCAAAGGCGCAACAACCCACCAGCGCGCCCTGTTCATGGCTTGGATTGACTACCAAAATGCTTTCGATTCGACCTTTCATAGACTTATCATCTGTCTTTTGGAAAGCTTGCAGGTTCATATACACATAGTGAGCTGCAAAAAGAGATTGATCCTCATTT
>CAKNWW010305240.1:1107-13193 GCA_932074435.1 Andricus kollari | reverse complement strand
ATCAAATTGTTTTTGTTATTTTATGAGTTTCCCTAGGTAACCCTGTCCAGTTTTTTTTACTAATTTTTCAATTTTTGGTAACACTAGAAAGCGAAAAACGCGATTTTTGCTTAAAAAATGGGTCAAATTGTTATTGTAAAAAAAACAACAAATTTTTTAAAAACTCAACATGGTAACTTGGGGAAGCTCATAAAATAACAAAAACAATTTGATTTTTTGATTTCAGATGATCGAGTGCCGAGAAACGACCTCCACCGCAAAACATCTTTTTTTTCAGATGTCTCCGGAGATTGGCTGCCAGCGGCTTAGTTTTCGATATTTTTTACTTAAAACTTAACAACATGTTTTTTAAATAATACACTACAATACTGTAATTATTTAATTTAAAACAAAGTTACTGTATTTTTTTTTTAATTATTGAAAAAGGCTCTTTTTTAAATTTAATTACCCATACTCCCCCCCCCCCCTTAATATTTACTTGTGTAATATGAACTGCGGCCCAATTTGGTCATTTTTTGTATGCCACAGAATAATCTGAACATTTAAATTTACATAATTTACTTTTGAGACATGATTCATTTTCTTATGTTTTTCCATTTTCCTGAGATCATCTGCAGATCCGTTGGTAAGGCAAGAATCGTGCAAGTATTGCATGACTTTAAATTGACAAAAGCCCTGATCAAAATGTTGTAAACTCCCATTTTACAGATTACTTTAATAACCTCATATTCACCAACATCCCATCCAGTTCCTGCGATGGGTAATCTGGGTCTGTTTGCCCGTTATCGTCTTCCTGTTCAGTCGTGTCCTTCTGTTCCGTCGAGTCTCCTGAATAGCAGTCGCGTCCTCCACTTCCTGGCTAGCAGTCACGTGTTCCTGCTCCTGGACAGTATTCGCGTCTCCCTACCTTGGGCAGTAGTCGTGTCTTGATATGAGCGAAGTTATTCAGGGTGGACTTCATTTTCAAAATTCCCTGGCCTTTCCTTAATTTTCCCTGACCAATTTTTCATTTCCCCTCACCAATTA
Organism: Andricus kollari; assembly: GCA_932074435.1. Lineage (NCBI taxonomy): Eukaryota > Metazoa > Arthropoda > Insecta > Hymenoptera > Cynipidae > Andricus > Andricus kollari. Next base: position 12,167 of record CAKNWW010305240.1, on the reverse strand, counting down.
CATTAAAAGACAAAATTCTAATCTTTTAAAATGGTCAATTAGAATTTACAATTTTAGCATTTATTAATATTCAACGATAATTATAGTTCCTCTTAAAAAAATTATTCCCTGACTTTACCAAGTTTAACAAAATTTATGACATTTCTTTACTACTAAAATTACCTGACTTTTCCAGGATTTTTAGATTTTTCGTGACATGCAGTCACCCTATTACTTTAGACAATTATGTGTTTGAGAATAGAAAATTTACTTGAGAATCACAGCCCATGGCACCATTCACATCGGTATCAGTGTCATGGTCGTTGAATGTTTCGTCAACATTGTTTTTCCTTGCCCCATCCTGTACCTTAAAAAGAAGTTAAGAAACGGCATTTTCCAGTTGCAGTACATGGTTTTTAATACTCCACGTTATAAAATGCACTGGCTAGAAATATCCTTGGAAATGGACCAACGATAATGGCAAAATCTTCAAAATAGTGTGGGTTATTATATATAAATGAGGGTGTTATTTTTCCACCCTCCTCATACGAAGTAGATTCGCTTTCGCCACTAGGGCTCAATTACGAGGCCGTATCTGGGCCTAGTTCGCAACCAGACCCGGTTTTCGTACCGATTTTTCCGATACCACCCCCTATGCTGAACAACGGGCCAGCAAACGAGCCCCGTATTCCGGTTTACATACCAGTGATACCAGCACCTGCTTCTCTTCTGCAGGACACTCACTACTACAAAGTTCTCCCAACCCTGCGGCAGAAATCCACTTTCCGCAAGCAGCACCAAGTGTTTCAATAAACGACTGGCGTGCCTTGATACGGGCATCCCGGTCACCCGAGCCCCCTCGCCCAACCTTCGCAAGCCTTGATCATGAGGATCCTCTTGTTTGCCTCAGCAAGTGTGAAACTTACTTCACAAACGCTGCGATCGACCAAGCTGAGTGGTCACAAATGATCGCCAAAGCCCTAACGGACAATGCGGCTAAATGGTTCGAAGTTTATAAGAACTTGTCTCTGCCGTGGGCTAAATTCCGCAGCTTACTCACCCAACATTATGCCGGGGCGTGGGCACTTAATAAATTACACATTAAGCTGTAAGGATTCTCGCTACGGAAACACCACGTCATTCACGACCACGTGACCGATTGCATTTTTATCGGTACCACGGGTTGACAACGTGTTTATTTGAGCCCCTGCCATACACATACGAGTGTACTTCCTCCAACACGAATTTTGAGGTGAATGACGATTTTCCCAACGAGTTCAGGCCAATGTTTCTGAATCTTCTGCACGAGCACGCCTCTCTTTTTCATGACGGCGGTCGATTAAAACAGACCCTCGCGGCCACCCAGCACGAAATTCTCCTCGTGAACTCACGGCCTTTCCGCGAACCCCTTCGTCATTATTCCGAAGTAACGCGACTCTATATCGATGAACAAGTTCGAGAGATGATGCGAGACGGTGTCATCGAACCTGCCACTTCTCCATTCAGCTCAGCCGTAGTCATCGCTGGCAAAAAAACGGTGAATATAGGTTTTGCGTCGACTACCGTCGATTAAACAAAGCGACGATAGACGCTCCACAGTGCCTCCCAAGGATCCACAAAACCCTCAAAGACCTTGGTACGGCCAAAATTTTCTCAACTCTTGATCTGAAGAGTGGTTACTGGCAGGTCCCAATGTCTTCGGGATCGCGCCAGTACACCGCCTTCTCCACGCCAGGAGGGGGACAATTCCAATTTAGGGTGATGCCATTCGGCCTTAGAAATGCTCGAGGTACCTTTCAAAACCTCATGCGAAGAAGTGCCGAAGAAGTGTAGCTTCGGCCAAACCACCCTCCCCTACCTAGGGCATGTCGTGGGAACCGGCGGCAACTCCGCCCAGCCCGTCCACATTGATGCGATTCGAGACGCTACTCCCCCCCAAAATCCAAAAGAAATGCGCTGTTTTCTCGGCATCTGTAATTGGGTACAAGAGTATATACCCAACTCTTAGATTATACTCGCTTCTCTAACAGATCTCCTCTCAACCAAGAACCCGTACAAATTGACTCCGGAAAGGTTGAGAGACTTCGAAGCGGCTAAGCTTGCTTTCCAAACTCCGGCGGTTCTCAGCCGTCCGGACCCGTCCCTACGATTCGTCCTCCAGACCGATGCCAGTGCACGAGGTATGGGTGCCCTTCTCATGCAAGAGGAGCCCGACGGCAAGAGGCGAATCATCTCCTTCGCAAGTGCCAAGTTTTCGGCCACCGAGGCAAGATACCACTGCAATGAGCAGGAGTGTCTCGCCGTCCTTTCCTAGTGGATCAAACTTTTATCCTAAGAACGGATAGCAAAATGCTCACCTGGTTGGAGCGACAGAGGAACACCCGCGATAAATTAATACGTTGGGACTTATTCCTCAGTCGCTTTCCCCGCATTGTTGAGTACGTGCCGGGAAAGAACAACGAACTCCCGGATGCTCTCTCACGCCATCCGGACCCGAACGAGATGTCCCCCGGCGAACCGGACCTCGAGTCCATGTTACCGCCTATTTGATCCGCTCTAGAAGACGTTGAAGGCGATCGAATCCCGGTCCTTAGCGCCATCCAGAATCCGCCTATGCCCTCCTCTTCCGGGAGGTCATAGCCGCCCGTCCACAGTGAAGAAGAGAGGATCTTCTTAGAACGACATCGGCTAGATGAGAATGGTTTCTGGTATCGAAGTGACTTCGATAATCATTGGCGATTACCAGTGACACCTGCGTTATGGCAACGAGTCCTATGGGAGTACCATGACGCCCCGCTCTCAGGACACCCCGGTACCGACAGAACTCGCCGTGCGGTACAAAGCTTTTTCTTCTGGTCCGGCATGAACCGCGAGATCCACCGTTATGTGTCCGACTGACACATTTGCCTGTCTTGCAAACCCGTGCGCACTCGGCTACCCAACACCCAACATCCACGGATCACCCGTCGCGCGTGGGAGACGGTCGCCGTAGATTTAATGAGCCCTTATCCCCGCACTCGCGACGGGAACCGATTTATCCTCGTGGTGACGGACCTCTTCACGCGTTGGGTGGAAGCCTTCCTCCTCCGTTCATCTGAGGCACTCCGCCTCACCAAGCTCCTTCAAAAGGAGGTGTTTTTTCGCTACGGGTACCCCAAACACGTCCTCAGCGATAACGGGACCCAATTCACCGGTCACGTTTGGGCTGAGTCAAGCCAGCGTTGGGACTGCGAGTTATGGACGACTCCAGTATACCACCCGCGCGCGAACCCCACGGAGCACCGCAACCAGCAAGTGAAGAAGGGTTTGCGGTTGCATCTTCACGCCCACAACCAGCGCTCCTGGGATCGTCACTTACCAGACATTCTCTGCGGCCTCCGACGACGCCGAAATGCAGCTACGGGGGTGCCCCCTAGCTTCTTGCTTTTTGGGAAAGCCATAACCGCGCCAGGCGAATGGCGATTCCAAACCCCAGACGAACGAGAGATGACTAGAGAACTACAACGTCGAGAGGAGGAAGCTCGCCAGCATCAGGCGACTTACCAAGCCGGATACGCCTCTGCCCCGACAAGGCCCACTTTCGTCCCAGGAGATTGGGTATACAACATCCAGAGGAAATTAGCCAACAAGGCCGAAGGCTACAACGCCAAGCTGGCCGAAATCCGTAGTGGGCCTTTCCAGATCATTGACCATATCTCTGGATAGGTCCACAGGATAAATAAAGCTGGAGTGGCCCAGAATGTCTACAGCAGAAGCTTAGTGCCAGCACGGGCACATCTCGGGGCCAACCTGGCGGCCCCCGAGCTACCAGAACCAGCGGTTCTCGGGCAGGCACTCGAGGGCCAACCAGGGGAGGAACCACACCTTATTCCTCTGGATGATCTTCAAGTACCGGAAGACGGCGCACAATCGTTTCCGGACTCTGAAACTACCGGCGACTCCTCGAGCGACGACATTGTCGTCGACAGCGACGAACACGTCGTGCCCGGAGCGCGGGCCGACATTCAGAACGAGCGGCATGGTGAGGCCAGGAGGTCTCACCGTGAACGAGCTGCGGTGCAGGGTGCCCAAGAGCCTCATCTGCGCCACCACGACAACGACGAGCCCGGGGCGCAAGCCGACATTCAGAACGAGCACCTTACCAGAGGAGACCTTACCAGCTGAGACAACGCGCCTCAGCGGAGGCGTTAATAAACATGTTAACGCGATAGTTTAGAGGGCTGTCGAGCAGACACTCGTTCAGAGTAGGTTAGAGTTAATGGAAGGATGCATAGGTAGGAAGTTAGTTATCGAAAGATACTTGCTTAGCGTAGACAGAGCTACCGAAAGGTTATCGAAAAGGTACTTTTAATGATTACACTAGTTTACAAAATTAAACAAAATTTCTGTACATATAATGCCACTATTTTTTTCATATTTCTTTTGGCTCGCTAAACTCCAAAATCACATTACAAATTTTTTTCATGGATAGGTTTTCGAGATATGATTTTTTGAAATTTTTTTCTTTTTTTTCGGCTGTGGCTTCTCATGTTAGGCCACATATCAAGTTATAAACGTCAGATTGGGCCGCCGAAATATATGAGAAAATTCAATTTTTTGCGCCAAAATAAAAATTCACTCTATCGCCATGCAAAAATAGAAAAATTCAAATTATGTCCAGTTTCTTATTTTTTATATATACATCGAAGTTGTACGAAAAAAAACAAGGTATTGATGAAGAAAATATATGCATAAATAGTGGAGATATAAGCACTTGATTGAAGGTACCAAAATTCTAATTTTACTCTGTTTTTTAATTTTTTTTCATTTTTTGTATAGAAAACATTTATTTAATTTATTTTATTAGTTTTTAATTATGAATTTCAATATTTCATGACTAGATTATAAATAATGCTGGTCCCTGATTTGTCTTCTGTTCTTCGCAGGTTCCGTTTCTCTGATAAGGAACCAAATATAATCTCCCAACATTCTTGTATCCCAATATCCTTGGTAGCCCTGCTCAATGGCTTTCATTTCTTGGTGGAAACTTTGATCGCGCTCGTCACTTTCGTCACCGAGATTTTCCGGGGAAAAATCCAAGTTGGAATGCAAAAAATTAATTCTGAGCGACAGATTTACACCCGTTGAAATTAAAATTAAATGTACATATTTTTTCATTTTGTAAAGCAGTGTAATGTAGAGGTGCATGTATTAAATAATAGTACATTATGCAACAAGGGGTAAAGCAGACGATTTTTCACGCGGGTGAGCTTACTGCCAGTAAGTACCCGAGGGAAAAATATGCTCGTAAGGGCAGTATAATCACCCAAGGGAAAAATATACTTTTGCCTCGTGTTGCATATAGTATTTTATTCCACTCTCGACTGAAAGTCCACTTTTTGGTCCTGAAAAGCGGGGTCGAAACAACTTGGCATTCTAAGAAGATTTTTTGAAAATGAAAAAAATTACTTTTGCCCCGCTAAATTTTACTATCGCCCTGCTAAATTTTACTCTTTCCCCGCTAAATTTTACTTTTGTCCCGCTAATTTTACTTTTACCCCGCAAAGATAGTTTTTGGGAAAAATATGCTACTTTTGCCCCGCTTATCAGGGGCAAAAGATGAGTTTTTCGGTCGGGTGTGCAATAAAATAAGAATATATATTCCATTCCCATTTTTGCATAATTCTTGAGCCAATCTTTAACAATTTGCTTGTAATTCGGGCTTTTATAGTTTTCAAGAAAATTGGAAACAATCAATTGGAATGATTTGCAGGCTGCAACATCATTAGGTGTCAATAAGGAGGGGAAATTTTCATCTTTGAGCACCTTTTTTATCTGTGGACCGTCAAAGATTCTTTCTTTGATTTTTGCAATAGAAAGTCTTGGGAAAATCAAACTTAAATGCTCGAACGCTCGGCTTTCTTTGTCTAACGCTTTGACGAAGTTTTTGAAGAGTCCAAGTTTTATGTGTAATGGTGGAAGGATGATATTTTGTTTCTTCACCCACACTAGTATCGATATTTTTTTTGCAATCGGAATCGAGAATTGAAAGTATGTAGTATTTTATGCTCGATGCTCAAAGAATAGTATCGGTATCGCCTATCCCTTTGTACACTCGGTGCAGCGCGTGCACTGACGAGAGGCGAACCATCTTTGAATTTTGGTACCTTCATTCAATTGCTTATATCTCCGGTATTTATGCATATATTTTCTTCATCAATACCTTGTTTTTTTCGTAAAATTTCGATGTATATATAAAAAATAAGAAACAGGACATAATTTGAATTATTCTATTTTTGCATGGCGATAGAGTGAATTTTTTATTTTTATTTTGGCGCAAAAAATGGAATTTTCTCATATATTTTGGGACATAACACCTAAACTACTGAATAGATTGGAAAACAGTATAAAGAACGATTGTTGAAAATTTTATTATTTTTAATTTGAGACCTTTTGCGATCAATTTGACGTTTATAACTCGATATATGGCCTAAAACGTAAAGCCACCGCCGAAAAAAATGGAAAAAAATTTCAAAAAATCATATCTCGAAAACCTATCCATAAAAAAATTTTTCAATGTGATTTTCGAGTTTAGCAAGCGAAAACACATGGGAAAAAAATATTTGCATTGAATGTACATTTTGGCTGTAAACTAGTGTTATTTGTCATGGCTATCGAAAGATACCATACCCAGTTATTGGTGTTATATAATGTTCACGATTATTTAAGTTATGTTTTATAATCAATTATTCTCGATAAACATCTCAATTGAGCCTCGAGTAAAAAAAGGTCTGTCCGCGAATGGGTGGATTTGATATCGGCCATAAGCCAAGATAATATATGCAGGCTGGAATTTTCCAGCCTTTAGAAACGACCTGTTCTTACTCGTCGACTCTCCATCGCAATTTCCTAAATTCCGCGTTTATTTCCGACTTCTCTTTCTCTTTCTTACCAACACCTTTCTCTTCTCTCTCACTCGCTCCCCTTAATATTCCAACTCAACTCGGCCTCACAAGAATTCGCTTTTCCATCTTCAACCTCAGTTCGTCAGGCCCAAACCGATTTTACTCTTCTCGTAATGCCCATCTCTCTCTCTCCCTCTCACGTCCGCCTCGGCACTCTACTCGTCCTTTGCGTTTTCCACAAGCAACCATCCCCTCGCCTCTCTCTCGCCTCACCCCGTTCACTCTCTCAACTTGTCAAACTCGGCTTGGCTCAAGTTCGTTTTCCCGACAGCCCACAACTTGTCCGTCCGGCTAAAAACCGATTTCTGCTCTTCTCAACTCTCCTCTCACTCTCACGTCCGCCTCCCGCGACACTCTCCTCTCACGCGATTCTCTCAGCTTTTCCACTGGAACCCCCTTTGCCTCTCGCTCCCGGCACCACCTTACACTCTAAACTTGGGACTTGGTTTGAAATTAAACGCTTTTCCTTCAGCCAGCCAATTTCAATGTACGGATTTTAAGCCGTTTTCTCTACTCTCTTCTACTCGCTCTCGCTCTTCCGCCTTCATGTCTTCTCCTTCTCACTCACTCTTGTCTACAGTTATCTCGCGCTCCTCGTCGATATAGATTCTTCTGACTTTATTCATCTTTTTAAATAAGAGGGCCCGCTTATTTTTAAATATAAATCAGGAAACGAATAACTATGAGTAATCGAGTGCTGGGATTTTATTCTATTCGTATTTATTTAGCCAAATCCTTCCGTTAAAAATATCGAGATTATTAATGTCAAGATATTTTAGGTAAATTGAATTGGATTTATATTCTTTGTTACTCAAATATTTAAATAAATCATATATATTAAAAAAAAATTTTATTCACTATTTAAAAATACTACCAACTCAAATTCCTTAATATTATCAATAGGTTTTAGAAAATAATACAGGGAACTCGATCTAAACTTAATTAAACTGATTCAAAAATACAATTCGATACATTTTACAATATTTTAAACGTCAACAGAAGCGCTAATTTACCAATAATATTTCTCAATTTTTAAATTTTCAATCTGATTAAAATTCGATTTTTGAGGCTAATTTAAACATTTAGATTTAAGATATAAAGACGATAGAAATCGAGCCACGACGCGCGAACTGCGCGGTAGTGGAAACGGGGGATCTCCCACTACGCGAGTCCCCTCTTGTCGAACGGGCCCAGCCAATCCGAGGACGGGACTGCTGGTCCCGGGCGAGCGGTCGAAGTCGACCGGATAGACGCGACATTTAGGAGAGAGGGAAGACTCACGAAATCTTCCCTCTCCACTTACTATACATTCTCACCCATATAGCGGCGCGGTTCACGGAAGGTTTATAGATGAGACCCGTAGATTGCAGTGTTGAGTAGTGGGAGGTGTTTCACGGGATCTCGAGCGAAAGCCCGATTTCTCGGGTCTAACAACTCAATTGCGCGCCAACCAGTGCGCGGCCCGAACGCAAGCGCAGTAGCACAAGTGGCCAACATTGGCATCATTGACCGTACAAGCAGTTAGTCAACGATTTTCGAAACGAACAGGTCGAGAAGCGCTCGCCTGTCTGTCTTTGAGTTCGAAGTTGAAGTAGAATTAGAAAACGTGTGCAGTAGAATTACCAAACTTCGGGCTGAAACTTTGGAAGCCCATTGTTTTTTACTTTAACATAACCAAAATAAGTGTAAATTCCAGAGAAGAAGGTGTCCGAAGTTTTTATCAATGTTCAAAATGACATCAATAACAGCGAAAAGAGAGGTCTCAAATATTTAATTTTCCAAAAATATTTGAACTATACACATTCAGCATACAGATATTTCACCTTACTATACATCTTCTAACTCTTCCAATTGTATACTGGCAAACGGCCAGCAGTTTTCATATTTCCATTTTAAAATAATTACACCGAAAATAGGAAGTTTTTCAAGAAAAGCTGAACAAAAGGGGACATTCAAAAAGGGGCAAACGCAAAGGTTTCTGGGAGATTCAAATATTTCTAGAAATTTCACAAAGATTTTACAATAATTTCACAAATTTTACAGTCATCTCAAAATATATAACAGACTTCAAACATTTCACAACTACTTCAAAGATCTCATATATTTCAGAGCATATGGAACAAAAACTATGCGTCTCATCAAAAATGGTTTCAAAAGCAAAGTAGATCTTTTTGAAATTAACAATTTTGTTCACAAACATTTCAACGACTTGAAATATTTCAAAACATGTAGAAAAATACAATGAAGAAATGCAATGTGACTTGTACTCGTATTGAAGGGATTTCAAATGATTTTCCCTTCCTTCAATACATTTTTACGATTTCCAAAAATTGCAAGCAATTAGGAAGGATATCAGCGAATTTCTAGAGAAGCTCACGAAATAAATTCAATTTTATTTGAAGGGATTTCAATCATTTCAAGAGATATTACGGAATGTACCACATTTAACAAATTTGAAAGAATTAAAAATATTTCAAGTTATTTTAAAAGATTTCACAGAATTTTGTAGTGTTTCGCAATATTTTAAAGGATCTAAAGGTATTTCAAGGATTTTCACGAGATATACTTCAATACTCATAAATATCAATGAAATTTTTGTCCAAACTTATTTTTTTTTACACTCGCATTGCAATTATTTCATTTTTTGTGGGTTGTGAAGGGAATATTTAAAAAACGAAAAATAAATACTGAATTAACGAAAAAAAAATTGCTGAAAATAAAAATTAAGGAATTATAAAATTTTAGAAATTGAAAAAAAAACGATAAAAGTTTAAAGTATCGAAAAATTAATATCTCGAATTATACATATTACGAATTTTAAAATATCCAAAATAAAAATTTCCGAATTATAAAAGTTCCGAAATATAATATTAACGTATTATAAAATTGTAGAATTAATAATTTCCCCCAAATTCTTAAATTCCCCAAATTTAAAATAGTTGAAATTCAAAATTGTCCATATTTAAAATTGACGAAAATAAGTATTGAATTGAAAAATCAAATATTGAATTATGGGACTAACAAAAAATAATGAGAAAATAAATACCGAATATACAAATGAACAAAAAAAAGAATTGCCGAAAATAAAAATTGACGAATTATAAAATTTCCGAAATTAAAAAAAAAGACGACAAAATTTCTAATTATCGAAAAATTAAAATCTCAAATTATGCATATAACGAATTAAAAAATATCAGAAATTAAAATTTCCGAACTATAAAATTTGCGAATTAAAATATTAACGTATTATAAAATTAACGCATTATTAATTTCCCCCAAATTCTTAAATTCACAAAATTTAAAAATTCTCCAAATAAAAAAATTAAGCACAATAATAATATTAAACGATCTTCAATTTATTTTTACGGCAATTACAATTGTAATTAGAATTAAATAGCACAATTGAACAAATTAGAAGAAAAGTATATTTCTTTAAATATATATTTCATGAAACGGAATTTGTACGTATAATGCAAAAATTTAGCAACACTATATATATAATTAAAAAAAAATAAGGTTAAACAACCACCGCAGGGTCTCAATGGGAGCTACTGCCATCTAAAAATGGCAGCGGCTCCCAGTAGGACCGCGGTAAATCCCATTCATGGCCACGTCTCACAACCGTGAGATGAGTGGTCACAGGACACGATGAAATCACAACGACAGGCCGGCGAAACCCTCATGTGTTTTGAGCACACGAAGCGACCCAAGGATGACAGCTTTCTGCATCCATTTCGCAAGTGCCTTGGCATATTTTTGGCACGCGGGAATGGCTTTAAGGTTACGAACCAGTGATAGTTTCGCACCTCCGAGAGCACCTATCACAAGGACAATTACTTGTACCGAATATTTTGGGTACAGTCTTCGCAGCTCCCTTTTAAGGTCTTGATACCTCTCCTCCTTTTCTTTCTCCTTGGAAGTGATGTTATATTCGGACGGGGCCGAGAATTCGATCACGAATATAGTTCGTTTCTCGAAATCTTGAAGAACAATGTCAGGCCACGAGTTTGCAACGGAGACTGCTGTCCGAAAATCGTAGTTCCAGAAAATTTGGCACTTCTCATTTCGGACAATTGACTCTATTTCTGTTGGAGCGTTCGGCAGGGCAGGGTCGCGGCCAACACCGTAAGAGCGACA